>JAQQXO010000263.1:0-41591 GCA_029852735.1 Persea americana | reverse complement strand
TCATCTTCCTGAGAATGTCAAATTCTACCTCGTTTACTACGACGAAGAGATGACATGCTACCACTATAGCGTGAGGTTCGATGCTGACGACTTCTTCGAGACAGACCTTATGCGAATTGCATTGGAGCCTGGGAGTGATGCCTTACTCTACTCGATGGTAGCGTACAGCGCTTACCTTTGCGCTTTTAGTAGACCCAAAACCAGCTGGTCTCACAGACTTTTTAACGTATTATAGCCGCTCACTTGAACTGTTGCAAGAAGTCGTCGCTGCAAAGAAGTACAATGCCCCTACATTACTGGCTATCCTACAATTGGCGACTCTCGAGGCAAGCGACACCCCCTTGCACATGATCCTAGTCTTGAACTAACAGAAGCAAAGCAAATCATTGGCGATTGGTTGAACGTTACAAGACATCAACTTGCAGCACGAGAGATACTTTTCAAACTCTATGAACCAAGAACGATTATGGCAGAGGCCATTGGTCGCACGATCCTTGTTTGGTACATGCATATCGATATCCTCTTGTCTTCACTCATGGAAATGAGCCCTCTTTAAGCATACCATGGTATGAAACAGCGGCAAATCACTATCGTCAACTGGCTCGAGATGACGATTTTGAAGCCACAATCAGCGAAATCGTGGCGAGAACTTATTTACTCGCCGCAGAAGCCATTGAGATTAGAAATGAACGTAAAAGGAAGAGTACTCGGTCTGGATGAGCTTGAAATCGGAGTGGACATTATTTTAACCCAAGTAACCGATTTACTTGCTCGAGCCGAGACTGCGTTCACCAACCCGTCGTCTTTCACCTACTTTGACGCTTCCGAAAGAATACGGTCTACCCTCAGCACTGGATCGCATCAGAGCATCTTTTATCTAGGGGATCTGGAACCTATGAACTTTGTTCTGTTATATCTATGGAATATCTCTATAATGGTACAAAGCGGATTCTCTGAACCTTCCCTCACAAACGCCCAGTTCTAGGGCCTTTAATCATCGAAAATGCACTTCGAATGTGCAGAATGTTTGAAGCGCTGGAAGCACGTGGTCCAAAAGGGTCTCTTCGATGCGCATCCATGAATCTCTCTTCAGCAGCTCTTTTTCTGACAACTGAGACCAAGCATATTGATTGGTCGTGTGAGAAGCATGCTGCCCTGAACGTCTCGGGTGAGTCAAACATATGACTTAATGACTGCCATGATCTCTATCAAATGCTAATCACAACTAGTATAATGCGGCTATAGGATGGCATCGTCGCTTGACAGAGCTCTGGGGTCGTGATATTCAGCGCTGGTGGATACCTGAAGAAGATCCGCTGCTTTGGTTGTTTCTATTCGCAAATTTACAGAACGGAGGTTCCAAGGTGGTGAGGTGTTAGAGTCAGACAAAGACGATGTTGACGAGTTGAATGGTCTATTCACGGACTTACGATTACCCAAGGATGAACCCGCGAGGGATGCACAAAATGCAACAGCAGGAGACCAACCGAACATTTGAGACCATGCAGGATGGTCGAGAACGGAGTATTGTTCTCAAGTTCGGAAGAATCGACAAGAGCTGACGACTTCGTTTCCAACACTGTCAGAAGCGAGAGCAAGAACAAGAGACAAGATGACTGAGAATCTCGGCAAGTCTAGGAGGACTGGAGAGAGAATCACGAACGAAATCTGTCTCATGCGGAGGAATGGGAACGAAGAAAACACAGGAGAATTGCGCAAGCAACATGGAGCAAAGTCCTAGTATCATTAAAAGGGTCAAAAAAGTAGTAGAGTGGTATCTAACAAAGCAATGAAAAGCAAACGTTCCTCTCTGAAGTTTTCCAAGTCTTGTCTGTACCCATAACGCCGCCCGTGTCTGAAGAGAAGATTCGCTTGCCATGCCACGCTACATTACAAAAGCACACATGCGATTTAACCATCGCAAAAGCAAAAATACGATGCAGTCCCGGTGATTATGCTTCGTACGCTCCTGCAATTCCGGGTGCCGGGCCTTCGAGGTCGACTTTCTCGACGCGGTTGCGGATGTCGTTGCTCTCGCGACGAGGTTGCCGAAGTATTTGCGAGCCACTTCACTTTCGCCTTGCACTTGACGGTCTCACGGCGTTGCTCGTGCAGAGATTCAACGTCCGCGTTGGAGACCCTCACGGAGCTTGTCGGTGGGTACTTGAGGGCACGACGGACTTCGGCACTGATGCGCAGGGAGTTGGCGTGGGTGTAGTCCAGATCTTCGAGTTGTGCGGCGAGCTTCGCGGAAAGGCGGCGAGGCAGGGAGTGTGGAATCTGAGAGACGGCATAGGAGATGCCAAGGGCGACTGCGTGAATATAGTTAGCTGGTGTTGCACTTACGCATTGATTAATTTGACTTACCAGCAAGAATCATTCCTGGCACGATCATTCTCCTGATGTTGTTGCTTCCGACGACCTTGGTCGCAGTCAGAGCCCCATCAATCCAGCCGAAGCCACCGATCATTCTGCCACCCACAGCAGTTGCAACAGTGAGTGCCATACCAGTTCCGGCAACCTTCTCTTGTCGCTCCCAAAGGCTCGTCAGTCGAAGAAGTCCCAAATCTCAGGCTCGAAATCGACGTGACGGGCCAAGCATCTCGGCGGCTCTTAAACATCTTCTCCGACTTGAACGTGAGGTCCACATACTTGTCGCCCAGATGCAGAAGGCCAAGTGATTTGATGCTCGACACGCCATTGACGGTCTCTCTCGTGCCCGCTCCTCGCACCATCGGACTGTCTCGGTAATCTGGTTCAACATGGCAACCTTCATGTCGTCTGCGTAGTTGTAAAGGCCAAATACACCGGGGTATTCAACACCTAAATCGCTTTCGGCCACTCGAGAGACGGAAGAGTTGATAGTGCTGCGTGTAAGTGAATAAACCTCGTTGGCTGTCTCTTCAATGGTGTTGGCAACACCCTCATCAGCTTCAATTCTGGCTTTCTTCGACTTCTCAAAAACAGGTTCGAGCTGTTTCAGCTCCTCAGTGACGCGATCAAGCTCGTTCTGGGCGACGCTCTTGTTGACATTGGCCAACGTATTGAGATCGCCAAGCACGTTCATAAGATACGTCCTGGCCGGAGCCAGCTTCGATCTAGCACGCTTCTCGAGCACGAATCGCCGCAGTGATGCCTCGAGCTCATTGAAGTCGTTCTGTGCCTCCTTCTCCTTCCTTTCCTTTTCCTTTCGGCTCATTTCCTGGATCGCCATGTTTCGCGGAAGGATCGTCATCATCACCAGAAGGATCATTATCTGGATCAGAAGAAGCGCTCCCAGAACTGCTGCTTCCAGAACCACTACCGGAGCCACCGCCAGGGGGTCCTCCTTCGCCGGGGCCACCGGTATCGCGTTACTTGAGACAAAATGTACCAATTCTGAAGACTCTTTGAATGTTGCGGGGCTGAGATGAGCAACCTGGCGAAGAACTCTCTCCTGGCATCTTTGCTTGTCCCGGATGTTGTCGAATCCATTCACCACCATGAACATGTAAGCCTTTTCTCTTGCGGCGTTGAAAATGAATTCCTTGGCGGAAAGAGTAAAATGGTTGGCCGCAGAGACGACAAACACGACAACATCAATCTCTTCTTGTCGAGCGAAGAGGGCAGTCGTCTTCAGTGAGTCGTTATTCAATCCGGGTGCGTCGATCAAAGCAATGTCGACAACACCGTTGTTTAGTAATGATTGATCCACTGCGCGAATATCCTTGATGTAGATCTTGCATTGTGAATAGTTGTCGCTGTCAATGACAATGTCTTCCAGTTGCTTCAATGAGAAAACTCTGTAAGTGCTTTCATCATTGCGGTTGTAGACGAAGCCATGTGGGATGGCATGGACTTCTTCAACCCCTCCATTTTCTCGGCAATCCAAAACTTCGCAAAAAAATGCTAGTGCAAGGTTGCTGATCCTCTGGAAGGATTTTCCTTCGAAGTAAAGCATTGCAAAAGGTTGACTTTCCAGCATTCAAATCTCCAGTGACGAGAACTTTGCTCGATGTATCCTCGATACGTTCTCTCAAAGCGAAAAGATGTCGAATACTGTTGTTGATTTGATTGTCCAGAAGTGAGGCAACGGAGTGTTTCTCGAGCGAATGCACAATTTCACTTTGTGGTAAACCATCCATCTTCAGCTCGATCTTGAGAACCGAGAAGTCCTGTGCAAGCTGAGAGTAACCAATCGAGGAGGAGCAACAGCTGGAGCCTTCTGTACTGCATCTTCGCTTGATTCAGCTTCTGATGACTGTTCACCGAGAGATGTTCCTGCACGCTTGGGTAGTGAAGGTCGTTTCGGTGAGTCTTCAACTTCATATCTATTCTCGAACGTCGTTTGGGTGTGTGAAGTCCAGGGCGGGAAACAGGTCTCGCAGGCTCAGGCGAAGGAGGGCGCTGGACCGTGGGGTAATGTGCCGGCCCATTTCGCATTCATCTCTTTCAATTTCCTCATTGTTTCCACTGTCTGATTGATGGCTCGACCCAGAGCAGTTCTGTTCTGGTTGTAGTATAGCTGGTGCACATGGCTAGCCACTGCTCGACGTTCATGTTCAGATGCTGGGTTGCTTTCTCCTAGTCCAACGGGGGTATGTCCTGGCATGAATCGATCTTGTGCTGGTCCGGGGTTCCACAGATTCTCTCCCATGTCATCACCCATAGTACTTCCACCGTATCCTGAGTCCTCATCCAGCATGGCCTGCAGTCGGGCTGCACTCTCGGAGGTTGATCCTGAACCAACGGTCATGTATTGCGGGCGCGAGGATGAGCCGCGGCCATCGGGTTGTGAGCTGCTGGACGCGCGACGGCGAAGTCGCGGTCAAAAGGGTTACTCGAGCTCATTGTGAATGTTGTATTCCAATCAAGCCATGTGGCAGGTGAAGTTGTTGGAGAGAAACACTTGCAGCGAAGTGGCGAGATTTGAACATTCGATGTCATGCCCTGCAGCGCGTCTCATCATCACAAAGCACGGACCCTGTAATCTGTTTGGCCGACGACTTACTCGCCAGGTTGACGTCGCCACTCGCTGTTCAACAACACTGGATTGATACTATAAACCGGACGACAATCATTTACCTCAGTTTCGCTCTCCCTGGATCCTTTTCGCACGTCCCGAGTCTACGGAAACTTTCCAACAAACGACACACTCGTCTCCGCGATATCTGACTGCCTAGTGCAGCGTCACTCGCAGCCATGAATGTAGGTTGTTAACCTCTGTAATGCACTGATTTACATGCTGAACATAAGAAACCAGATCGTAGAATGGGCCTTTGGCAAACGAATGACGCCAGCTGAACGATTGCGCAAACACCAACGAGCACTCGAAAAGACACAGCGCGAGCTCGACCGAGAACGAACGAAGCTGGAGAATCAAGAGAAGAAGCTGGTAGCCGAAATCAAGAAAAATGCAAAGAATGGTCAGATGGGTGCTGTGAAGGTGCAGGCGAAGGATCTGGTTAGGGACAAGACGGTATGTTTGGTGCATATGAATCGCTGTGGGACAATGCTTACCAGAGGGATCCAGGTACATTTCGAAGTTCTACAAATGCGCACGCAACTACAAGCTATCTCGCTACGGATACAGGTCAGACAAATTTTATCATTATTGTGAGGCTCATGCTAACAATTTGCAGACTGTCCGAAGCAACGAACAGATGATGCAGAGCATGAAGGGAGCGACTCAACTGCTAGGCAGCATGAACAGACAAATGAACCTCCCAGCACTGCAACGAATTGCAATGGAATTTGAAAAGGAAAACGACATCATGGACCAGCGACAAGAAATGATGGATGACGCTATCGACGAGGTGACGGGTCTTGAAGACGAGAAGAGAGAGCGACGATGGTCGTCAACAAGGTCCTGGACGAGATAGGAGTGGATTGAACCAACAGGTGAGCACCATCAGCCTTCTCAATGCGCGACAAGCACCTGAACTAATGCACAATATAGCTGGCGAGACACCGCAAGGATTGCAAACGAATGCAGTCGCTGAAGGCAAGGTAGCACAAGCCATTGGCCGGCGGCGACCCTGGCGATGATGACCTCCAGGCCCGACTTGATAGTCTTCGAAGATGATGACGATACGATGCGAGCAATAACGTTCTAGAACTTTTGATTCAAGTTGTTATTATTTTCCTGTTGAATCAGATCCCGATCCTGCTCCATCGCGGGATGGGAGATTTATGAGTGTACTGCGGCTTTGGCAAACGTCTCACCGTCCCACATTTAGCCAGCTGCTAGTACTAGCAATCGTACGGATGAATGGGCGGTCTAGCTGCAACGAGAAGGGAGAGTTCAACTAGACAGACGATCACGACAAAGCGTATGAATTAATTCGGTGGTACTAGACGCCGTATTTCGGTGGCCTGAGTTGCCGACGCATTAAAATTAAAAATAATGCGAGCAGCTCTTGCCCCTCCCTCGTCATCCGTTGTCTGACCACTCTGAACATCTGTACACAGCCCGATGCAGTGATAGCACTGCCATACTCTTTGTTTCGTACGACGCTTTAACCGGCGATTTCTCAGCAGACAGGCGTATACCGAACATTATTGTACGGTTTGCACTGCCGATCCAACGGACGTCGCTGTTATATCCACCCGAACTCCGCTCGGGCAGAAGGCACGTCACTCGCACCAGAGCAGCAGCGCTGCCTCGACTATCTCCGCATTGCAGGCTGGCTCGTGGCGCACTCCACTTCACCACAACCACGCACCACGAGTCCCGTGCCGACTCGACATCATCCTGCATTTGTTTGTCTACTCCCTCCATCACCTTCCATTCCCTGCCATTCCGTCGACTGCTCCATTGCTGTACGTATATCTGCCTGTGTTCTGTCTGCTGAGACACTTCAGCTTCATCGCCCACCTAGCTCTTGCGCCTGCTTTGCGGCAGTCCTTTCGTTGTCAAAACTCCGTGCTGACCCCACTGTCCTCTTCCTACAGGCATCCTACACCTTGCAGCACCTTCAATTGGCCCATTTGCTCAAGACTGAGCATCAAGTGGCGTGGCATCTACACCAGCCCATCCGAAAGGTACCGATAGCACCTCCACGTTAGGCAGATGAGCGGAACCCCCACCAAGCAGTCTCCCAATCTGCCGGAAGCAGAGGCGCAGTGTTTCCGGCCAGGGAGGCTTGTTGAACAGGATGTTTGGCAGCTCGCCTGGTGCCGGCAAAGATGTTGTCGGCGAATCGTCTGTTGAGAATGCAACCACTGACGGGCGTCGCGCAATCTCCAGCGACCAATATTACTTCAATTGACGCAACAAAACAAGACGTGCACACCGAAATGCGCAGTCCCTCAAGAAACAAGACCGATGATCAAGGCGACAAGAAGCGACGCAGTAGCGGTGTAGGCCGAGCTCGCGATCTCTTCAGCAGCGCAAAACAGCACATGTCCAATTTCGGCTCGTCGTCGCCCTGAATCCCGCTCTGCCGACAGAGTGCCACAAACACAAATGCAAAAGCTAGGAAAACATGATCCGGCACTCAGCGTTCCACAAGGTTCCCTGAACAACTCTGCCCGGCGAGTCGGTTCCTGGCCCTAGATCCACTTTCCGCGTCGGCGTTACCGAAGACAAGAACAAGAAATGCAGACGGACGATGGAAGACACTCACGCATACTTGTACAACTTCCTCAGCACGCCAAACCCCACATTTGCCACCTCAGACGCTGTCTCAAGTAAACACCGTGGCTCGCTTGCAGAGTCGACTAGATCATCCCTGCTGTCTCAGGTCAGCACACAGGAAGTAATAGAAACCGACAATGGCTACTTTGCAATTTTCGACGGTCACGCTGGTACATTTGCTGCAGATTGGTGTGGCAAAAAAGTCCATCTTTTGCTAGAAGACATCATTCGCAAACATCCCAACACGCCAATTCCAGAACTTCTCGACATGACTTTCACTGCTGTTGACCAACAGCTGGAGCGACTTCCTCTCAAGAACAGCGGCTGCACCGCCGTTACAGCAGTCTTGCGCTGGAAGATCGGATACCAAACAACACTTCTGCTACTGGCTCGACTGCCGTCGCACCAGCTGTGGCCGAGAAGGTGGCAAAATCAACGCCAACAGAGGGTACTGAGACTCCCCCCGAAGTTGTACAAACCGTGGAACACGAAGTCCGCAAAGAGGCGACTCGACAACGTGTACTCTACACTGCAAACGTCGGTGACGCCAGAATTGTGCTCTGCCGGAACGGTAAGGCGTTGCGTCTTTCGTACGATCACAAAGGAAGCGACGAGAATGAAGGAAAGCGAATTGCCAGTGCTGGTGGTCTCATCTTGAACAACCGTGTCAATGGTGTTCTCGCCGTCACGCGTGCTCTTGGTGACGCCTACATGAAGGATCTGGTCACTGGCCACCCATACACCACAGAGACTGTCATTCAGGGAGACATTGACGAATTCATGATTTTGGCCTGCGATGGCGTGAGTATCTTCTTCACCAAAAGTGTCGATCTCTTTCCTTACTAACAGATTCGCAGCTATGGGACGTTTGCTCCGACCAAGAAGCCGTTGACCTCATCCGCAACACTCAAGACCCCCAACTAGCCTCCAAGATGCTCGTTGATCACGCACTAGCCCGATTCTCCACGGACAATGTTATCGTGCATGGTTGTTCGTTTTGATGGAAAGGCTGTCCAACAGACGATCAACAACCAGACTGAACCCATTGGTGTCGATGGAGATCCCGCAACTGTAAAAGGAGGAATTAGCGAAGCGGAGGCGATCGTTCTGCAAACCAGGAAGCAGATTGATCAGACTGGCGGCGAGAATGTGGCTCCGATTGCAGTGGATGTGGTCGAGCATGAGAACAAGTCGGAAGACCAAAAGGCGGCGGACCCAATGCCGCAACTGAACCCGGAGGCGCTGCAGGCAGCGCGGAAGGACATTGAGACGACCAATGAGACGGAGCAGGCGACTGAGGTGGCGCAGGCGAAGCAGGAGACCGTTGGCACATCATAGTGACGTTCTTTCTTCTTCGAGCGATCGAAACAGTACGATAGGACGGATGGGTTCACCGTGATATGAATGGCGGACGGGCAATGGATATGATCACGGTCGAAAGCATGACAGGGCAAATCCCATGGATTGCCAGCAGCGGTATTCATCGCAAACGCAATTATTAAAGAATTTTGGAAGCAATCCCACTATGTGTAATTCCGTATGTTTCAATAGACGAAAGTGAGAGATGATGGCCAATGGCATTTTCTCCTTCACCCCACAATCGGCAGTGACGTGCATTTCAATGATGAAGTCGGCCGTCGGAGCCATCTCCGCATCAAGAGGATTTGTTCCCCTCCACCTCGATCTGCAACTGCACCTGCGCCTGCCGTCCACTGTCTGCTGCAAATGTGCATACTCGACAGCATCTTCCTCACCTGCCATGTCGGCTGAGACACACGAAAACACGCCTTCTGGCGCTGCCGATGCCGGTGGTGCTGGCCCCCGCTAACGCCAACGCCGCAGCGGCGGTCACGAGGCAGACCGAGATGCCTCTGCTAATACCACTTCTGCTATAGCTGCCAGCTCCAGTCTCACCACCGACGACAAATCTACCGCTTCGCCGCCAGTTGCCGAGTCTAGTCTTCTGCGACTGCCGGCCATTCTTTCCCTTCTGCTTCTGCTGGTGCTGGTGCTGCTGCCCCGCCGAATATTGTTGCGCCTTCTTCGTATCTGCGGCCACATGCTTCACGCGCCTTGCACCATTCCGCCGACGTCCATTCTTCGGCTTCGACGCTTTCGGTGCTGCGCCTGGCCCGGCGAGCAAACGACCCATGACGCCTCTTTCGCCTGTGATCGGGAGCAGATCGATGGTCTGGTGAGTGGGAACCTGGAATAGCCATGCTTGCTGCGACTCGAGGGATATGCCTACTGCCAATTGACATGTTCGCTGTGTCGTGTCTGCAATGTGCTGTTGGAGTGATATTACCAGCTAAAAGAGCTCTCTGCTAACCATTTTGTGCCTACAGCGTGCGATTCGTGCCTTCCTCAAGGTGCGCACTAGCTACGATGTCCTCCCACTCAGCTACCGCCTCATCATCTTCGACACTTCACTGTTGGTCAAGAAGAGCTTGAATGTTCTCATGCAATGCGGTTTGTCCTTCCTTGCGCTCGCAAAGAGAGACAATACAACTAACATCACTCACTCCAGCCATCGTGTCCGCCCCACTATGGGATTCCAAAACCTCCACCTTCGCAGGTCTCCTCACCACCTCCGATTACCTCAATGTAGTACAGTACTACTGCAAAATCCGATGCCCTCGCACAAATCGACAAATTCCGCCTCAACAGTCTACGCGACATTGAAAGAGCCATTGGCGTCATGCCCATCGAAACCGTCTCTATCCACCCACTCCGCCCTCTCTATGAAGCATGCCGCCGTATGCTGGCTTCTCGCGCAAGACGTATACCCCTAGTCGATGTCGACGACGAGACACAACGTGAAATGGTTGTCAGCGTTATCACACAATACCGCATTCTCAAATTCGTGTGTGTCAACGTCAAAGAGACGCAGATGTTGAGGAAGCCACTTCGAGATTTGAACATTGGCACGCGCAAAGATTTGGCTACTGCTCGGATGGAGACGCCAGTCATGGATGTCATTCAGATGTTGGTCAGAAGAAGTATTTCTTGCGTGCCCATCGTTGACAAGGAAGGCACCGTTCTCAATGTTTTCGAGGCTGTGGATGTCATAGCGTTGATTAAGGGTGGCGACTATGACAACCTCAATCTCACAGTCGGCAAGGCGCTGGAGAAGCGTCAAGATGTATGTTGAGACCATTACTTCGGAATCTTTCCCAATTCCTATGCTAACTTTATGGACAGGACTTCCCCGGCATCTACACATGCACTCTCAACGACCGTTTGGACACCATCTTCGACACAGTTCGCAAGTCGCGTGTCCACCGTTTGGTCATCATTGACGACGCCAATCAACTCAAGGGGCGTGCTATCCTTGAGCGACATTCTGGATTACACTCTCAACAGTCCTCTTGGCGACGAGGAAGAAGACGATTGAACACGAAACCATGCACAGAGAAATCTCCACTGCTGGTCGATTTCCACGCCTTCCGTTTGCGTACTTCTGTGACGTTATTTTAGCGTACCCAATGCTGCCTCAATTTTGCGAGGAGCACAATAGAGATCAGGAACGAAGTGATGGACTATGATACACTTGACACTTGGGCACAATCTGGGATTGCATTCTCCGATTCAAAAGATGGATATCTTCTTTTGAATGCTGCTGATGATCTTCAGCTTGTAACTAGATTTGGAGACTTCGGAAATACAATATGAAATCAATGAAACAAATAACTGTAGCTTGTTTTTCGCAGTTTATGTATTTTCCTCTCTGCTAAATGTAGTGCAGGTCTTCTCCATGGACTCTGCTTCTGCATGGACTCTGCTTCTGCTTCCAGGTTTCTAGATAGGCAGAATCATGAGAGAGAGGCGAGTTTGAGGGTTGCGTTCTTGAAGCCTGGTGACATCACCACTTTATGTACCTCACCTGCTCAATCCAACTTCCTCGCGCCACAACTTCACATGCTCCCTTTCAGAGATCTGATATCGTAAGGATATTAACCAAAAGAATTATCCTAATACCTCAAGTTTCGCTAAAAAGAAAACCGGAGCAACCAAACCATTCTCAAACTCATTCAACTGGAAGAACGAGGACACGAAGTGACCTACACTACGTTCCATACATGAAGGCCGGTTGGACTAAATCAACAAGATAATTACAAAGTCACTTTCAACAAACAGAAGCAAAGCCCCCAAAATGTCCATCTCACTCCCCACAGCTCGCTGGCTGGCTCCAGCATCATTCATCTACAACATCCTCGCGCAAACCTACGGCCTGCTCTCAACGCCGAACATGCTAGACATCCACAACGCGAACATCTCCTTCTTCTCTCCAGCGCCATTCCTCATCGGACCATTTTTCTTCACGCACCAAGTCATCCAAGCTAGCATGGCTCTACTACCTCCTCCGTCTAAATGCTCGACAGCCGAACGAGGCCAAGAAGCTCGAGTCAATGTGCCGCTACGTTCCTTTCCTGGTCCTCGGAAATGTGTGTATCGGACGTGGATGTTCTTCTGGAACGCCGAGCGCTTGGGGCTGGCAGACGGCTTCGTGGCGGTCAATACCATTGCGCAGGCTTACTACGTCGCTCTCGGCCTCGAGACGATGAATCGGGCGGGACGGAAGCAGTGTGCTCACGCATCTCGCGGCGAAGACGTATCTTGGCCTCAGTATCCTCGATGTCTTGCATAACACTTCCATTGCTTTCTTCAAAGATGAGAGCCCGGCTTGCTGGTGAAGATTCTCTCGGCGTTTGGGTTTGTGCTTGTAGCCAGCATGAGCGATTGGATCCTTGGGGCCTGTTTGGTTTATGCTCTGGTTGCTTTCAGCGTTGGGCAAGCCGGATATGGCGAGAAGGGATGGAGTGTGTTACTGGGGATCTACGCTGTGGCTGTAGCGGCCATTGTTGGCGTTAAGAACTATGCCAGGTAGGCACTTGCTCCTGAAATTTACGTGTACGCATTTGATGGCTGATGGGCGAGCAGACCTCCTTACACCAGCAAGGCTGATGATTATGTTGCTGCTGCGCAAGACGAAGTCGACGATCAAGCTTGATTGATAAGGATAGTTTCGTGTGAAATGCTCCGATGTATTTCTTCTCTGTATGTACAATTGCTGTAACATCTACGAGCGTCTTTGTCTCTCTTCCGTGGGGTGTATGTCAATGCAAAACTCAAATGTGAATCATCCAGAACGCCATGCAAAATATGCACATATGCATCTAACAGTTTCAAGGCGGGCGGTTATCTAAGCTCAATCGCGCGACTTGAGCAGTCACTTCCAAGGAATGCTTGCTGGCGCTTGTGTCAATGCCAGATTTCTCGAGCACTTGCTGCAAGCTCATATGCTTGCCGCCGCGAAGATAAGCCTCGAACTCTCCGATGCGCTTGCCGCCGTCTTCCCATCGCTTCTTGTAAGCTGCTCTTCGTTTGTTGCACTCGTCGTTCAATGATGGCCAGTAAAGGGAGTGGTCGTAAGTGAACTTCAGATTACCTCCTCGATCGGCCCAGAGTTGTTCGATGGGAACGTACTGTGTCAAGTCTTCGTTGAACTTCATCTTCTCTTTGGTGACTGGGTCGATGAAGCCACTGATGAGCTTGAAGAATGTCGACACATACCAAGGTGTCTCGGTAATGAGGGCCTTGCCCAAACGCTCAGGGCTGTGGTTTTGGAGGATGTTCAGAACGGCACGAGATTGACCGACAGTTGGGAGAGTGCTGTTGGTCGAGCTCTTGAAGTTGATTAAGAGACATGCGCTCTCTTGTCCTGGTGGCATCATATCGATAGTTCGGTCAAGCATGAAGCACAAGTGGTGGATTTGACGGTCAGACATTTTGGTGTTCTGGTTTCCAGGGTTCAAGTACAGGATTGGGCGAGTCTCTCTGTCGTAACCGAGGACAAGCTGCTTTCCGGTCTCGTTTTCTGGAGAAATGTAATCGGCAGTGAAGGTATCGGCGCATACTCTCGTCGCCAGCTCATGGTGGATTGCAATCGCTTGAGAGCATCGACAGTCTTCCACTTGGTTGCTCGGAGATAACGGAGAATGCATTCACGAGTCAACCACATGCGCTCGTAATCTTGGATCGGTGCCTGAGGAGCATTCTTGGCTGTTGTTGCTGGAATTGTCTCCCATGAGCTCAGATCAGTGAAAACGGCAGTGTATTTCGCTTCTTGTTCTGCCGACAAGACAGGTTGCGGCGGTGGCTTCGAATCCTGAGTCGGCTTTGTAATAATCTTTTGCCATACACCGACTGGCGGCTGCCATGCTGGTTCCTCTTGCTCCTTCTCTGCACCAGCTTCAGCTCTCTTAGAGCTACTCGCTGGACCATTGGTGGCTACTGGTTGGATGTCTGAGGCGGCCGACTTGAATGAGGAGGCATTGGACGAGACTGATCCGGATCGTGAAGGGACTTTAGGAGTTGAGCCGGCGGTAGGAACTACATTCTCGAGGGGAGCTTTTTCGTTGAGAGCACCATTCTGAACAGCGGGAACGCTGACAACGTCGGCCATGGTTGGAATTTATTCAATTGCGGTCCAAGAATGCAGTGTGCACAACCAAGAAGACAGATGTCGGTGTCGGTGAGAGCGGGACAAAGTCGAGCCTGAAGGTTTCAGCTGTGTCAATTAATTCGCGAGGGTCCACCAAAGTCGATCGAACGACAGGGTCTAGCCACTGGCTGCTCGGGAAGCCGGCGTTCCGCTGACTGATGTGAATTGAAGATCCAATTTAGCCCAATCGAGCCTGCCCGCTTTAGCGCGACGAGCAACGCGTGCATCGACCGCGTCCCGCAGACGACTACTCGATATTGTGCTGTCCACGACACAACACAGAACACAATCACCACCAACACAATACTCCACCATGGCAGACCTGGAGGCTTCGTTGAATGAGCGATTCGCCCCTCATGGCGCTGCTTTGCCTGCAGACGTCGTAACAGAACTACTGCACATGATCCGACTCTTCTCAATCGACACACAGGACTTGTTCTACAAATGGGAGAGTTATGTCCAGAAAATGGGCGTAGAGAACACACAACTCGACCTGAAGACTGCCCGCGAATTTAAACGGGATATCCAAGAAGCTCTGGAACGAGAAAGTCGCAACAAGGGCCATGTCGTGCACAGCGCAACAAAAAAGACGGCTGCCACGCCTCGAGCTGGTGCTGGAGGAGACGTGTTTGACATGATCGATGGGATGACAACTGCCACACCAGGAAGACGTATTGCCAGCGCAGCGAAGAGAAAGGCGATGGAGTTTGACACACCAGGACCGAAGTCAACGAAGAGTGCTGTGAACGGATCTCCTGCAGACAACAAGACACCGTCTCAAGCAGTCGCATTCGAGCATCGCCAAAACGCTGGTCAAGTCACCGAACAACTCAACTCGCATCTTTCTGCTGCTTCTGCGCCTTCAGAAGCACCCGAGACTGCGCGCGTTAAGCTGAAAGCAAACACCGAACTTCCGAAATTTGCGTACAAAGGCATGGCTATGAAACTCTCCGAATCTTCTGAGATTCTGGACGATCGCATTGATACCTTTACCGACATCATTCAATCGCATCACGAAATTCCGGATAGTGCATTCGGTAACCCAGCAGCTCATCTACGGCCGAGATTGTAGCTGTAGGCCGTATAGCTTGTGATCAGCCAAATGGAAAATTAAATGCAGCGAGTTGGTACTTGAGACGAGCAGACGTATGGGAGCTGGAATGCGAGTACCGTTGAAACTCGACGGTCTCGGTTACGATTTATTCCCTGGAAAGATTGTGGCCCTTCGTGGCTCCAATGTTAGCGGAGAGTACTTTGCTGTTACCGAAGTCTTGTCCATGCCTCTGGTGCCACTAGCTGCATCTACTCCGGAAGAGCTCGATGTTCATACCACTCGATTGACTGGAAGCGATGGCGAAACACGACCATTGAGTATGCTCCTGGGAAGCGGGCCATTCACCACGGACTCAGATCTTTCATTTGCGCCCCTTCACTCACTCTTGAACAAGGCGAAGAAGAAAAGACTGATGTGCTCATTCTGACCGGTCCCTTCCTAGATCTGGAACATCCAGCCATCGCTTCTGGCGACTTAGAACAATACCTCCCCGCCGACACGAAGATCCAGCCAGACAGAGCAACTATTCAAGATGTCTTCCGCGCCTTGATTAGCCAGCCCCTCCAAAGATTGCTCAAGCCGTTCCCTCAATAACGATAATTATGGTCCCAGGAATGCGCGACGCTATCAATAAACACACATCCCTGGCCACAGGATCGATTCCCGAAACAACCTCTTGGTTTTTCCGAAAAACGTCCAAGTTGTCACCAACCCAATTACACTTTCAATCAACGAGATGATTGTCGGCATCAGCACACAGGACGTCTTATCCGAGCTACGACGCGAGAACGTCTTCCAACCCGGCAAATCACAGGCTTTCAACGATGATCTTCTCGCCAGACTATCTGCGTCTGTAATTGAGCAGCGTCATTTCTTCCTGTCTTCCTGCACAAGCACGCGAAAATCTGCCCAAACCGACTGCAATCCGGGCGAGGTGCCCGAACCTGGATCAGAAGACCGTCTTGCAGTTGGAGCAAGTCTTGATCTCGGATATCTAAAACTGGGCGAGTGGCTAAATGTTCGTCCGGACATTCTGGTCCTACCTACAGTGCTAAATCCATTTGCGAAGGTATGTCTTTCCATTTATTTACCACACACCAAGAAACCATCAAACTAATGAAGCTACAGGTCGTCGAATCAGTCTTGTGTATCAACCCAGGCACATTAAGCAAAAGCGCGGCGCAGGAACGTTCGTTGCTATGAACATCCACCACGCCAAGTTTCTGACGCAGAACGCGAAGAAGGGGCTGCTGTGGCGCATAATGTCTTTGAACGAGCTAGAGTGGACGTTGCACGAATTTAAGTTGTTTGCTTATACGGCAGGAAATGAATAGACTTTTATTTGATGGTATGATGTACATTGTCCTTGGTCAAAAGCTTGTTCCTCTACGTGGCTATCACATTCCTGTTTCTTTTTGGCGTATTATTCTGGGTTGGACATCCACCCATTTGTTTGATCGAATCAGAATTGATTGCGCTTGTTTGTTGTCTAGTTTCGGATAGATGGCAAAGCTGCTGCAGAGAACAATGGAGTAGAGCAATTCATGATGCTGGCATCAAAGAAACGGCTGAATTTGTTTGTCACAGTATAGATCTAGCAACAGTTGTGTCAGATGCAGGCGGCTGGACTAGCGTTCTCCCAGCAAGCAGTGCCGGAGTCGTCAGAGAAGTACATATTCTATTCATTCGTGTCCCGATAGAACGTAACTACTCTTCACAGCGAGCTCATCTCGCTCATTTGTTTCAACGGCTTCCATCTATTTCTGTGACATTCAACCCTCGATCAATCAATCCGCCCCTCATCTTGTATCCACCACAGAATTTATGGTATCCGCCTGCAGCCGACCAGATGCACTACGATCCCGCCTCGCACCAACCCCATCCGACTGAGAATGCATATCAGAACGCTTACAACGGCTTTCAGACCTACGACATGAAAGACGGCGAACCGTGTCCTCCAGACCGCGGCCACAAACGTCCTGCATACGCCGAGGTCCCCTTCATTGATTTCGATCCCGATATCGGACGCTGGACCAACGGCCTCCATGTCCTCGGACGTGACTTCAAGCCCAAGAAGTACTGGGCTCGACCCGTCGATGGCAAAACGCCGTGGCACTTTCGGTCGCTTGATGGATGGTCTCACTGCCAAGGACCTGATGTCTTCGTGCTGAATGGCGACCGTCGTACTCTGCATCGAGACTTGCCTCATCGCGCACAATGGTCGAGATGGGGAGGTCCGCAATGGGACGTCAATCACGACTCAGACCCAGTGGGATCCGGATCATACGCTGGGCGAAAAAGCCCACTTCAAGCGCTCGTGGTCGGATCGCAATCGCAAGTGGTATAACTTCAAGACTCGCCAGTACGACAATTCGCGAAAGACGATACGCAATCATTTGTCTGACAACTTGTGACGGATGCTCACTGGGCGCCTGGGGCGAAGGGAAAGTACAGCATCCCGGTTGATATTCGCGATGGCTTCAATCAGCGCACAGGTTTCGTGCAGCCGTGGAATGGAATGTTTCCTGGTGGAAGACCAATTGGTCGTTGAGAAGGCGTCGTCCAGATCCATAGAGTTTTTTTCAGTTTCGTTCATAGAGTTTCGCGATACTAGAACACAAATTCATTGCTCAGACCACATCCATACTTTGCCACATCCTGTGCTTTCCTCAGATCAGAGTCTTTCTCATAGCTGGAATTTCCTCGCGAGAGAATCTCCTGGGTTTGCTCGGACTTCCAGGTCTCGCGGAAGGACTTCAGATTGCCAGCGGCTTGCTTGGCTGAGCCTTGCACGGTGGCAAACATTTGCTCTTTGCCCTTGTTTGGGCGCGTCAATGGAGATATTACAGATGGGATTGTAGATCTGAGTGAGTCAATCTGGAGGAGATGTGTTAAGCAATTATGTTTTAGAGGTAAAAGGCCGTTATGCCTACCTGGGTTTGGAGCTGCTCGAGATGCGCCAGGCTGCTTTGTAGTCCTCTTCATTCCAGTCTCGTTGCTTTTCAGGTTGGGTGGAATCTGCCATTGTTTTCTCACAAGTCTACTGAATGTCTAGAATTCAGACTGGTATGTTGTGTAAGGTGCGCAATGGACAATTATGATGGAGTGAGGTCAGCCAATGTTTCCCGAAAGGTGAATGGAGCAGGCAAGGGCGCTAGTCGGCGGGAGCTGCCGAGACGGGGAAACAACACCTCCGAGCTCGAAGCAACGCGATCCAAATAGTTTACACAGTTGAGGCTTTCACCACCACATCAGCATCACTGCTCTCAATCGCCGTCATGTCGCTATTCGGGAACCTGGGCGCCGAAGGCGACGTCTTCTGGTACTGGTACGAGTTTATTCGGCACAGCTCCAGCAGCTTCATCAACAGGCGGCGGCAGCAGTCTTTTTGGCAACAACACCACAACAGCCCCAGCGAGTAGTGGAACAAGTTTGTTTGGCGCGAAGCCTGCAGCTCCTGCGACTGGTGGATCGAGTCTGTTTGGCGGAAATACGGCTTCTTCACAGCCATCTACGCAACCTGCAGCGAGCTCAGGGACAAGCTTATTTGGTGGTACTCTCGGTGGAACACAACCTGCGACGAACACCGGCGGCTCAGTCTTTTCGGAAGTAAACCTGCAGCGGGAAACAGTCTGTTCGGAGGCTCTACCACGACTCAACCTCAGCCAGCTGGCTCAAACAGTTTGTTTGGAGGTGCTGCTGGTGCTACTTCTCAGCCAGCTCAACCAGTAAGTTCTGCCTAGAAGGGCTTCATAACTGTCAAGTGGAGATCGTTTTACTAACTCGATCTCACAGGCCAATGGCAGCGTTTTTGGCAACGACATCCTTCCCAGCGCGAAGAATCACTCTCGACAGAACGACCAGCCGACCCGAGCGTTTCTGCAGCCCAACCTGCATACTTCCAAGCACTACTCGAGCGCGGAAAGAAGAGACAGGCACAAGAATATATCAGTCCATTTGGAGAGTTACCATCGCTGGAGCTCGGATTGGCTGATATCTCGAGAAAAAGTGAAGAATATTGGACAAGGAGGCCCTTCTTCTGGCGTTGCTGCGAGAGGCGCAGATGCGAGATCGCATTATCTGCTGTCTGCATCAGGCGTAAACACTAACCAGGCGCTCCGTGATATTGACGAATTGGCGAACTCGACTACTGGTGCCCGGAATACTGTTGGAGAGCTACCAGATTACAACGCATATTCTGATGTGAAGCAAGGGCTCACAACTTACCATGTGGACAAGTTTCAGTACTTGGTTGACAACCACCTGAAGAAGGCGCAAGCGGACTTTGATAGGATGATTGACGAGCAACTCCACGACGTCAACTGGGATGCCCACCGCCAACGTATTTACGAACACTTCGGTCTCAAGAAGCCACAGGGTAACGGCGAGGCTTCGCTTCAACAATCCACCAGATTCGGTCGGTCGTCCGCGAGACAGAGCAGACTGGGTGGAACTTCCACCATGGGCCAAACCTTCGGGCTTCCTGGGATGGCCAAGTCCGTCATTGGCACGCCAGGGCCTCGCGGTGCTCGTGTGAGCGCTTTTGGTGATGTTGCCGACAAACTACCAGAAGGCATGCGCCCAGCTCCAGAAGATCGCATTCAACGCGCGAAGCAAGAGAGATACTGTGCCAAGGTCACCGACTTGAACGTGGCTCGCTTGCGTGAATCGGTCTATCCAGTTCTGAAACAGTTTGGCTGAAGTCGAGGCCGAGCCAACAAATGAGGACACCTCAATGCTTATCAACGCCTACAAGGCTTTGATCGATATCACTGGAGAAGACCCTACGAGGGAAAATTTCTCGGATCTGGCGCAATCAGAGAACGACATTACGCGAAAGATTACCTTGCCGAATCCAACCAACAAGGGAACAATGTTATCGGCAAGCGAATCATTCGCGGCTCTCGAAAATTCTTGGAAACTCTGTTTTACTCCGAATTGGAAACAACTATTGCCAAAAGCCCGCGCGAGGCCAACATTGGTGGTGTGCCAACATCTATCGCGAAGGTTAAGGGATATGTCAGAGTACGCGCCTCGCGCAAGGAGCTTGGCCAGGATCTGGAGCTGCTACAAGAACTCAACGGGGATTACTGCTGGCCGGTGATCTTCTACATGCTACGGAGTGGACTTTACCAAGAGGCTCTTGAGTACCTGGAAGAGAACCAAGCAGCATTCCGACAGATTGATCGTTCATTCATGCGCTACTTGCGTTCTTACGTAACCAGTGATGAACATCGACTGCCACCAGATCAGCAAACGGCAATCAACAACGAATACTCTCAGCGACAGCGTCTTGCACCTGAGGACTCTATCGATCCTTATCGCATGATGTGTTACAAGGTTGTTGGACGATGCGACCTAAGCGCCGAAATCTGGACAACATAACCAATAACATGAATGACTGGATGTGGCTGCAATTCTCATTGGCCCGTGACTACAACCGAGTTGATGAATTTGCACACGAAGCCTTCGGATTGCCTGAACTTCGCAACTCTATCAGAGAAATCGGAGATCGTTACTTTGGACCTAACAGTGGACATTGCTAATGCTCCGATGACGTTCTTCTTCATGCAAATCCTCGCTGGTTTGTTCGAAAAGGCAGTCGCAGACCTTTACCCCCCACAACTACGTCTCCGCCACACATTTCGCCATTGCACTCGATTATTACGGCTTGCTCCGTGTCAGCGACATTTCCAACAGCGAGGATCTCCTCAGTCAAACCACACGCCAGGAACCACAGCTCGCATTTGGTAGCATGATTGGTCTTTACACTCGTGACTTCCGCACTGCCAATGCGACTGCTGCAATTGATTACCTGTGCCTCATTTGCCTCAACAAGGATCTTCCAGGTGCACTTGGCAAGTCACAGCGCGAGCTTTGCCACCAAGCCATCACGGAAGTCGTTCTGGAGACACGCGAGTACGCTTCATTGCTTGGTGACATTCGAAACGATGGCCAGCGGATCGTGGGTGAGATCGAAACCAGACTACGACTGATTGACATTGGTACCCAAGAAGACTTCTTGCGACAAATTACCCTTGTCGCTGCTCGGACAGCCGATGAACAGGGTCGTGTTACGGACGCTGCCCTGCTATTCCATCTTGCTGAGGACTACGACAAAGTCGTGCAGGTCATTAACGAAGCTGTTTCCCTTGCGCTTACTGCCGATCCAAATGAACAGCCTATGCGCTGGATCCTCTTAAACCACGAAATGTACCCGAGGATCAAGCCGCTAAACAACTTCCAGGCGAGTTGCAGAACAGTCTCAGCTTGACTGCTATTGACGATCCGTTTGTGCTCGCGCATGGCTTGATGCAATTGTATCAAGGAAATGCATGTACTCTCTCCGAATCAAGCAGACACAGATCGACTCTTGTAGTCTATTGATGCAACTGGCCGGCGCACGACAGTGTATCCAGAAGAACCAATGGCCGAAGCCATCGACGTAAGTCTATCCCCTTACCCTTCACACTCGAACATCACTGACAATGAATTCTTACAGCGCATCACTGCATCTCGCATTCTGCCATTCTCGCAAACGGCGACATGACAGCCATCCGTCATTTGGCTACTGCTTTCAATGACATGCCGACTGTTGTCTCCCGTACGATTGGGCATGTCATGATCTGGACTGTCATTGCATGCTCCAACCAAGTTCAACACCTCCGCAGCCTCGAGCTGCAGACTGATGCCACACCTGAGGCTATCCGAAGATGTATTGGTACTGCAAAGGATGTTATGGTCTTTGCCGCTTGATCAAATACAAGCTTCCTGCCCGCGTATGGAGACACTTGCGAAGGTCGGTGGGGATTTGGGCGAGTATTGATGGGGGTATTGGGTAGGAAAGAGGAATGAGATGGGCAATGCATACATGAGTAAGATACGCTGAATATGTAAGAGTATTGTAGATGTCATTCGCTTGTGTCATCGAGTCCACGTAATGCCTTATTTCGTGTCTGTTATCTACCTTGACCTCCTGTTCTTATGTCTCGTAGTAGGCGAATGCTTCTAGGATACCTCTGTGCACGATTTGGGATACTGAATCGCATGCTTCAACGTCGCACGCAACAGATTACTGTCAATACCGAAGACATACTTGGACTCTCTCGTTCGTGGAGGCGCGAATGCTTTCTGGTAGATTCTTACATTTCCATACCAAGGGCTGGCGTAAGAGGCATCCACGTCAATGTATACTATGTCACACACGACATCAGTTTGGTTGGCTTTAATATTGATTATCGATTTTTGAATAGACGCTGAGAACATACCAAAAGACTGCTTTTGAATTATTTCTGGATTGGCCAGGACCGCTGCCGCAGTTTCATCCCAGACGGGAAACCCTCGTGGGTATACAATCTGGGCAAGCTTCGTATATGGGTTTTTGACTTCGGAGACCTCGTCTAAGAATTCTGACTATTTCTGAATTGATTGGATCCATTTCCAACCACGGTTATATTTCGAAAATTTGCCGTCAGGGCAATCTTAGCAGCTTCTGGATCCAAGAGAAAGTTGGTCTACAAGGTAAGAATTAGTTGATTTTTCCAGCTTTGGAGGGATGTAGTTTACTTGCATCGTTATCAATCTCTGCGTCCTGGATACTGCCAGTCGCTTGTCCTGTACTGATATCAACGTACCCGCCTTGGATTACAAGCTCCTTTGCCAGTTCCGCGAATTTGGGATCTGCCCTGACAGCGAGGGCGACATTTGTCAAAGGTCCAGCCGCAAGAATCGAAACGCAATGAGGCGCTGTCTTACTAACTCAATCATTTTGCTCACGGCATTTGTTGATTTATTTGGTAAGCCTTTTGGAACACCCTTCGGGAAACGCTGCTTTATTGATTCGAGGCTCGCCACCAGTGGGATCAGCTCCGGCCGCTTCTGCAGTGGCATTCTGAGCAGAGAAAACGCCATTGTATGGTATAATGCCGTTGATAGCTTGCCATGCGACGGATCGCTCCTGATTGTTCATCAACGGCCATCGGCTCCTTCGTAAACAGGGATGCATCTGGAGAGGTTTCCGAGCTCTAGTAGCGCCACAGCATGCAGTGCACACTGTGGTTGCCATGAGTCGCCAGTGACTGAGGGCAAATCAGTACGATACAATCATGAGGATTTTGTGATTCGCTTTTCCAATACCAGACGTCAATGCGAGAATGTCTAGACCCACCATCGAGCGCAACGAGAATGGGACCGAAACCAGTGGAGTCCCAATCGTTATCGATAATCACATAGCGTTTTCCCTCACAATGGGTCTCTTCTGCTTTAATTTTGGCTACCAATGTACGATTAGAAGGGTAAGAATTTTCCAGGAGAGTCTCATGATGATGGGTCGGTCTTCTGTTCATACGACAATTGTGCAGAGCCGAGAGGAGGCGGGGTGTTCGACTTTGTCCAGCCCAAAGGTATCGCTTAGAGTTCAGGGATTCATGCACGATGATGAAGTATTCTGACTTGGAACCCTGTCAAGACTCTATTGAATCGCAACCTCCTGTGAAGTCGGCCCAAATCCCTTGTCGTTGGTTTTTGTACCATGCGGGTTGTATTAAACCCTGCATCATGTCTGTCTCGTTTGTCCCCTGACACCCGTTGAAAATATGCGTAGCAGAATGAGCGGTGAACCTCGGTCATTTCAGACGTATTGCATTATCAATCCGTGAGGGGAAAAAGGCACTCTGGACAGTAATGGGGCCCGTTGGACGTATCCGCAAATCGTTTCAGGTTTTATCAAGGCTGAACCGGCGTGGCTTATTCTGAGGTTCAAAGCTACGTGAACGGTCCCAATAAGACATTACCATGTTTGTAAAGTTTCCTCGAACGTTCGCATTGACAGCGACAATGCCAATAATTCCCATTTCGATTGAAGTCGATAAACTTATCAAACACCGGGATCAGCAGATGTACAGCTGTAAATACTAGTCTTCATCCAACAATCAACGTCTCGAATCTTTCTATCCAGATTGTCTTTAGAATTGCGAGCTCTTGTTCTTGCGAAGCTTCGTAGTCTCCTTGTCAATTCTATCGCGTATCTGACCCAACGTCACTCCTGGATTTCCTTCCGACTTCACGCCGTAGAAGTTCTGGTTGAATGCTCGAATCGCTCGTTCTTGATCTGAGCCCTGTACCCTCATCGTGAGACGAATTTCAGAGACCGGCGGCTGTATGGCTAATAAATCCTCCCAAGCCTCGCTCGAGGCAAGGTTGCTATAATTACGTCTTCAAGCTCATACACTGCACGCTGCGTATGATAAACTCTGTCATCCGTCAAACCCTCTCGTTTGGCCATCGTATTCCCTGGTTGGAATGACCGAAAATCGGGATTGACAAACTCGTCATGGAATAACGATTCGTTGCCTTTTTCCTTTACCATCCGTCCTTTGAGAATAGGGTGTGTCTTTATTAGTTGTAGACACAATATGCCTTCCGGCCAAGGCGGCTGTACATCCTTGACTATGTAAAGAATTTCGGGTTGGTGACCATCCAATTCGCGGTAGTACACATAGTCTCGTTCTTGCCGCGGAGCCGCAAATCTTCCTACAGCATATCTCTTCTTTAATAAGTCATGCCAATCAGAGTTAACACGCTGTGCTCGAGCTAAGGTAGTAGGATCGTCCAACAAGTGCGTGAAGATGCCGTCCAGAAGTTCCACAATCGCAAAAGCCCGAGATGATGCGGTCTCCGTAAGATGATGTGGCCTAGCGATTTGAGTTTTAACGAGTTTTTGCGGTTCCGCAGAAGGTTTCGTAGCTTTTGATGATGCCGAGACGTGAGAAATATCGGCGCTGAGCTGATGAAGGTCCATCCGAGTGACAGTTGTGTTCTCACGGTTCGAAATCGTATGCGTTGAGCGAACTTGAGAGCGCTCCTTGGGGCACTGACGGTGTGATTTTGCCCCAGAAACGATGGAACAGGTCAGTTTGGTTTGTTTTCAAGGGTGAGTTCATTGCACAGACTCTATGTTGTCATGCGGCGTGGATGGAGATGATATTTTTAGACTGCTCGTCTCTGGCGCTATGCCGAATGTGGCAAATCTGAAAATAGATCAAACGCTGGTGTATTCCTTCTGCAACTGCATGGCGCCTCTCACGCTGCGTCCATGTGGCGTACATATTTAGTGGAAGAAAGAGCCCTTTCGGTGTGATGCAGTTGGATTTGATGCATGCATGTTGATGTGCATATTTCCGGCATCGTCAGCCACAACTGGTCGACCTCCTGTCCTGTTGTCCCAACACGCATATTCCTTCGTTCAATACTTCTTATTTTATTCATAGAAATGCTCCACTCTTTTGACGCATGTGCTTGTCGAGCACATCGTGCCCCCCAAAGTTGGGCGGCAAACATAGGATTCGAATACAACAACTCATTCCTTGGTGTGCATCTCGAAACCACTACGGCAAGAGAGCGGCGGTCAAAGTGGAATATTTTTAGTTGTTGGACATTGCGTAGAGCGAGATTTTTAGATATGATAGACTACATAAACCGTAAGAATGCACCATTCTAGGATTAAAGCAAGAATCAATCAAATCTTTCCATTAAAAGCAGCAGTACGCGTGCCTCGAGACGACAGTCACGACAGCATGATACCGGCCACTCTTTTGTTGGCATATCTTGCCGTTTCAACAGTTCCAAGTCTCGCAGAGACGCTTCGACCTACTCCGGTGGACATATCGCAACGAGATTCCCCTTCTAATGCTCTGCCAGTGAAAAGATTCCACCAATCTGCACCTCCGGACGCTTGTTGGGCAACGGTAAAGTCTCGCACAGGAAAATGTGATCCTAGCCAGGACAAAAACTTCCCACCAAAATGCATTGTGGACAATGTGGATGACGGCGGTGCGTCTCAGCGAGCGTGTAATCAATACTGCGCAACGCAACCATCGTCATCTGGTGTGGCAGGAAATATCACCAGTGCGATATGCATTGTTTCTGGTCAAGGCAATCCTCCAGTAATTGACTATACTCCAAGAGGAGGTAATTATGCTACCCAGAACTGAAGTATCAAATTTTGGAGCTAACACCAAATCAGGTGAAGAATACATCGGAATTGGCAAATGTGAATGCAACAATCCTTTTGTTGCTTGGCTTGCAAATGAACTTGTAACTGAGGTATTACCTGCAATCGGAGAGGTAAGTCGAGACCACAGACATAAATTCGAGAGCAACGGAGCCTGACCGAAACAGATTACTTGTAAAGTGTTTTACACCGCCATTGACAGCGTTATTCAAGTTGGTCTAGATGTTATACCTGGGAGTGGGGCGATTGCTGGAACTGCTATCAACTTGGGGATGCAAGTTGCACAGATCATCGATTACGCTGTCGAAGATGCCGAACTGAAACAAAAGCTGCACGCCCAATGGATGAACGATCCTTCTAATTCAGGAGGAAATAAAGATCAAAAGACCGACCAACCCGGATCGCTTATGGATAAAGTTTGTGGTAACAAGTATACACCACCAGACGCGGAAAAAATATTCAACGAATTCCAAGCGGCTTCAAACTTGGTTGGCGCTGCCAAGATGTTCACGAGCGCGAAGGCCTTCTGGCCACCCCCTTGGAAAAGTAGCTTGAAGCCCGGAGACGATCTCGACGACTTCATGGGGTTCCTCCATGATCTAGGCAAAGGCAAAGAGAAACCCGAACATGGCCCTAAAGAATCCAAGTCAAAAGGGCGCCCTCCGAAGCTTCCCAGCAGCATCCTGCAACAAGGACAACGATCAAATCGCATGTGACGGACAAAAGTTCGACAAGTCAACCGGAGAAAAGCACAACCGGGGCAAGCAAATCTAAAGTCAGCAGCGACTCCACCAAGAAGCCATCCAGCACCCACGAGTCAACTACAAAGCCACCTACAACGACATCTTCGCACTCTACACAATCGTCCGACGAATGCTCAAGTGATCACAAGAAGCGAGCAAATGGAGGAAATGACGGAGGGAAAAGTACGTGTACACACCGCAACTTACGTTTTCGGAGTAAACTTTATTGACACGATGCGTCTCCAGAATGCGAAAAGAAGAAAGAAACCATTACGTCTTACATGGTTGACCACTGGGTGCGCAAAACCATGACTATCACCAAAAAATGCCCTCCAAAAGCTCTTCAAGCCTGTGCTCATTACTATTCTGCGATCAAATTTGCACAAGCAAAGAGTGAATTTACCTGTTCAGAGTCCCACAGAGATGAAGGCCGTTCAGAATACAGGAGATTTGTGGATCAGTGGTCGAATCAACATTACGACAAGACCTGGCGAGCCTTCACCGCGGCATCGCTAGATGCAAAAGGTGCTCAGATTTGGAACTGGCCTGAAGACGTCAAAAAGCCCCCTCGAGAACCGGGTCCCAACTGCGAACGTGATGAATGGCCGCCATCTTACTTCATGCCCCTTGATGACGCGAGCAGGCAGAAACCCGAGTGGGGGCAGATGATTCGATGGCTACCAGCTATTCAAAACACCTGGGGTGGGCAAGTGTGGAGAGGCTTTTGCTCGAAGAACGATGCAAGCGAAGGAAATAATCGTCGAATACGGCCGCGCCGCGATTTAATTGCGTACTCGTCAAAATTAGCGGCGTGGTCTCAGGCGGCTTCGTCCAGGAACGCGGCAAAGAACCCGAAGGACAACAAGCTGAAGGGATCTTTTGAAGTCCGTCAAGCAGCCCAAGTTCGACAGATGGAACCAGACGACTCTTATAACCTCGTGCCGTTTCAGGACGGCGGAGTTTTGACCAAAGAAAAAGGCTACAAAGGCGAAAATCCTTACTACACACTTGGGCTCGACGGAAAAAAGGAAAAAGTGAAGCCCAAGAAAATGATAGAATACAAAGGCAAACCTCAAATCGTTACTGATCAAAAGGGAGACCCGGTCCGTGTGACAAGCAGATGGGCTGAAGCAACATACACTAATGCCATCTTTGAGATGAGTTGGGAATTTCCCGACGGAGAACCACCAAAGGCGGAGAATAACTGGTATCTGGAACAAAATGACTGCTGGCCAAAAGCCATTATTCCAGAAGATCCAGGATATGTGTTACTCCGTGATGATCCTTGGTACAAGAGCGGCCCCGGGCTCAAGGCCGCAGAATATCGCGATCTGTATCTCCATGCGCCAGATGAAGCACGCCTTGATAAAGCCAAAGGGTTGCGGCCGGACGTGAAATTAGATGCCGATGGACGGAAAAAAGTACCCGACGTATCGGAGAGGCCGAAAGCATCGAAACGAGCAGATGGATTCACCACTTATCCTGCGCATTTTAAACGAGACGCCGCAGCGAGAAGGCTCCAGCTCGTGAACGACCGACTATACATTAGCGACGACACATTCAACTCCACTAGAGCACTGACGCCTGAAGAAATTGATAGAGAAGTCGAAGTCATCAATTGCGCTGACCGAGATTGCACTGAAGAGCGTCGGGCTCTTGGTTATGAAGACGATGATGAAGACACTATCTTCATTCGAGGCGCGCCATTGCCTACAATACCGTCAGCGAATATTGCTGAACCCACAGCATCAAGCACATTTGTTCATGTCGATCCACCTGTCAAGCGAACGCATTTATCTGCCAGCATTCCTGTCATCACTGGTTCTCCTCAGATCGAAAATATGAAGAAGGCAAATCGATGAAACTAGATGGGCTCAAGGGGCTGTATGAATTATGACTGTTTATGTTACAACAATATGTAGATGGCGTGTTTGGCATGAAATCTATTACATAGAACTCTGTTTACTATTTTCACCTGATGATGAGATAACTTCACTTGTCCGGTAGCTGCCGTCTCGTTTTCGAGACCAAATGGTGGTGTGATTCACGAGATCTGGTTGGACCGAGACACTTGGTATATGGTCATTCATCTCCAGCCACCGGCCTCAATAACTGCCTGCTGTGTGCCTATTTATTATGCGTTGTGTTCCGCACCTAGCGTGACCACCTTCAAATTGTTGATTAGTTTCTCTTGTCCTCATACATACGTTCAGAAATCGGGTTTGAACGCCATCATGCCTGACGGAAAGAAATACAACAGCTGGAAGGATCTATGGAATGATACACGACCTGAAAGAAAGAGCAAGTACAAAGGTGACACATTTAAGGAAAGATCTGAGGACATGGTCAGGCAGGCTCAAGCACGTGCACAGAAACACGAGGAAGCAAGACTTGCTGACTCCAGACGCCGTGCCGACGAGAACGAATACAATACATCTGACATAAGTACGGCGGATCGAACACATCCAAAGAAACAAAGAACGCTGATCCATTCATTTTCAGTTCGCGGAATCTTCAGATCGATGCCCAACATGGCGAAAGGAGTAGCGCAGACTTCTACTGGACTTTCAAGGGGCTCCAATAGCTTTGGTGATCACAGTGGCGGCTCTTACCACAGTGGTTCCAACAGCCACGCGTCGCATGCACGTGGTCTCCGTTTCGGTCGTACGTTGCCCATTCGTTATGAGGATGAAAAGACACATGCAGTCAAGATGTACTAACACATACGCAGAAGACGGAACCGCTGGGATCTACAGCCCAGGGCGTCGATAAAACGACTGGTGATCCGATCGGACAGTCGGGAACTGGTGGACTGTACGACATCAAGTACCCAGAGCAAAAGGTTGATCCGGGTAACGTTGATTGGTATACCAAGCCTTCATCTTAGACAGTCAGGGTGTCAAAAGACCGGCAAGTCTACTCATCACAGATTGATTGCATGGCACACGTCGAAATCAATGCTTTCCCATTTCATTAAGTAAATGTAGCCTCGTTTATTTTTCTACACCTTTGCGAAGAACAGCTGCAGTTTCGTTATGTCCCTTCTGTTCAGCCAAGTCGGCGGCAGTCTCTCCCTTATCGTTCAGAGCCCCAGCATGAACTAGAACCGTGCCCAAAAGGTATTGCACAGTTTCTGTCTTACCATTGTACGCTGCAAGGTGCAGCGGAGTCTCACCATCGGCGCCTTTTACATCTGGTGATACTTTGATCTCTTCAATCAGGAGCTTCACGATTCGCAAGTGACCAAAATCGGCAGCGCCGTGCAATGCAGTATCGCCCTGTTTGCCCTTTGCCGCTGCGTCGACTGCTTTGGTAGCAAGGATCTGTCTTACAACTTCCTCGTGGCCATTTCGAGCAGCGCAGTAAAGCGGAGCGTCTCCATATCTGTCTTGTAACTGAAAGTCGACTTTTCCAGTGGCAATGAGAAGTTGCACGACTTCTATGTGACCGTGATTAGCAGCTCGGTGGAATGGCGTATCTCCGTGTTTGTCCTTCGCATCGGGATCTACGCCTGCTGCAAGAAGTTTCTTGGCAATTGTCGCATGACCGTGTCGAGCGGCGAGGTGCAGGGATGTATTACCGGAGTTGTCTTTGGATGATGGGTCAACTCGACCTGTATCCAAAAGCATTTGCACAATGTCTACATGACCATTTGACGCTGCTCTATGGAGAGCCGCTGTGCCAGAATCGCCGGACGCCGCTGGGTTCGCATTTCCTTCCGTCAAAAGAAGTCGAACAATTTCGCCGTTGCCGTTTTTCGCCGCTGGGTGCAGTGGAGTATTGCCATTTCTATCTTTGAAGTCGGGAATGACTTTTCCAGTTGCCAGAAGCTGCTTTACAGTCGCAACATCGCCAGACTCCGCAACCCGGTGAAGGGGAGTTTTTCCATCGGCAGTCCCGTTGGGTGCAGTAATTGAGGTGGTCATGATTCGAGATACTCAAATTGATAAATTATTTTGGTCGCTGTATTGAATCTCAGCATTTGATGGACAATTGGCTAACTTTATATATTACATCGAATGAGGCTCATACGTCGTATACGGCGGTGAACCCAAAAGGGTATTCTTAGCGCGAGAACATCGTGGAAAGATCGAGTTCTGTCTATTCAATCATAGCATATAAGATTTACGAGATAATGTGGTTTTACCTCTCTTCTGATGGATAAAAATGAATCATTGTGATTGTAATCGGGGCGTAGTAGCTGGCTGCTAAGCTTTCACTTTGCTCTGCACCATCGACGCCGCAATTTGAGCCTCCTCGTCATTTGTTCATGTGCCAGCCCCAAGTAAACGGGGGCCGAGCCGCAGGGACGTCCGACGATCGGAGAAGAGCAATGCAAACACTCCACTTCATAGAAACATCTAGTTTTCGGTAGACATATTAGGACTGGTTGATGTCATTTAACAGCGGAGTCTCGTGTAAGAAGGACAAATGGTCCAATAGCAGCTTTTCAAAGAGTAGTCATCAGCGACGTCACGATGTAAATAAATGACAGGGAAAAAGAAAGACCTCGGCCTTCGCCGCACGTGCTCTAGAACCCAATGCAGTCCCTCAGCACCGTGCGCCCTGCCGCTCCCGCAGCATTTTACGGGCAGCCATTGGGCCAATTCGCCTCCATCGCCTGCAGTCATTCGCGCGGCCTTGATTTTATGCGTCTTCATGTCCGCCTTCTCCACGCACTAGTCAGCTGGGCCAAGACGTCTTTCTCCCCGACCTTCCGTCCCGTCTCGTTTCGTCTCGTCTTCCTTCGACCTCTCCAATCTCCCTCTCGACCGCCTCGCTGGCTCTACCGTCTCTTTCGGCCCCAGATTCCTGCCGCAGCTGAGTACAAGTCCTGGCCGCCCATGGAGTTTGTGCCCGCGTACTTTAGCCTCTTACTGAAAGCCATCTTCTGAGCATTCCACCTCTGTACTCGCTTGAGATATTGTGTCTCGACCGTCCGCCCAGAAGCAACTCTGTCTTCCTCCCAAAAGCAGCTATCTCCGTTCCGAAAGCACCAAATCTATCCCGAACGCAACAAACACTGTAGGCCCGAAGCTCCAATGGCTTCGAAGCACTCTGAAGCCATGGGCGCCGAGCCAAGAGTCGAACGCAAGGTCAGCAGCATCAATGACGATGCGACACTCGCCCTCTTGGGCAAGAAACCGGTGCTGAAGCGTCGATTCTCGTTTTTCACCATGTTCGGCTTCGCAGTATGCGAATTGATTACATGGGAAACCGTCCTGGCATTGTTCGGCCAGGCTTTGGCCAATGGTGGCCCATCAGGTGCCGTCTACGGCTTTATCATTTCCTGGTTCTCTACAATGTCCGTATATACCGTCATTTCTGAGCTGGCCAGTCTGGCTCCCATCGCTGGTGGACAATACTACTGGGTGTATATGCTTGCACCCGTCAGATATAAGCGCATCACAAGCTATATCGTCGGCTGGCTGACTTCCCTGGCGTGGATTGCCACTGTAGCCACCGAGACCCTTTTTGCCGGTACCATGATCCAAGGAATCATGCTACTGGATAACCCTGACCGAGAACTGCAACTATGGCAAGGCACGCTGTTCACTTGGGCCGTCATCTTGGGGTGTATCTTTGTCAACGTCGTGATTCCAAACTGGCTTCCGCGTTTCGAAATCTTTATCCTGGTCTTCCACATTGCAGGCTTCTTTGCCATCTTGGTCACTTTGCTCGTTGTCACGCCGAACCTGGGCACCAATGCCTCAGTCTGGCTCACTAGCAACAACGGAGGCGAATGGCCGACGCAAGGCGTATCGTATTGTGTTGGATTTCTCGGAAACGTAGCAACTTTCGTTGGCGCAGATGCAAGTGTTCATTTGGCCGAGGAAGTCTCGAACGCTGCTTTGAACATTCCACGAGCCATTCTCGGCGCCATGTTGATCAATGGCCTGGTGGGTTTCGCCATGATTGTTACCATCTTGTACTGCTTGGGTGATCCCTCCAAGCTTGCGGAGCCTGTTACTGGCTTTGCGTTCATCGATGTGTTCAAGAACAACATTCCCAATGTGGCTGGAGCAACCGTTATGGCTGCTGTCGTGCTATGCTTGACATGGGCTTGTGCCATCGGAATCACGACCACCGCATCTCGTATGACCTGGTCTTTCGCTCGTGATCGAGGCTTCCCCTTCTCGCGCTTCCTGAGCAGAGTTTACCCCGGCACTGCCATTCCCATGAATGCCGTCTTCGTCGTCACTGGATTAGCAGCTTTGCTGACGCTCATCTACATCGGATCTGCTGTTGCCTTCAACGATGTCGTCTCCCTCACCATCACAGGCTTCTACGGCTCTTACTTCTTGCCATCGGCCCTGCTTTTGTACCACCGCATGAAAGGCAACGTCCTTCCTCGTGGTTCCGAAGTCGAATCAGCTTCTCCAGCGGATGTGACCGACGAGGTCAAGCACGGCCACTTGCAACAAGAGCCACCCAAGCAACCTCCATCATACGAGGCTTCACCTGGTCAAGTCGTACCTTCAGGCACTGTTGCAGTTGTCAACGTCCGTCTTGTCTGGGGTCCATGGCATGTCCCTGGCATTCTCGGAATCATCAACAACATCTACGCTTGCTGCTACATGATCTTTGTCATCTTCTGGTCTGTCTGGCCGCCAACTGCCAAGGTCGATGCAGCATCTATGAACTATTCCGTCGTTGTGACGGGCGGTATCATGATCCTGTCGACTATCTGGTACTTCGTCCGTGGTAGACGAGAGTACAAGGGTCCATTGATTGATGAGGAAGTAGCCTCCAAGATGCGTGCTGGCTCAGTCGTTGCAGTTTCATGATTCGTGCAGACTTGGGCTTTATCGGCGAAATGCGGTATGAGTGAATGACATTCAATGCATTTGCTCGAGCATTATCATTTTGATTGCTTTAATGTATATAAGCATGGAAAAACTCATCCTCTGGATATTATGGTGAAATTCGTGAAAAGATTTCCCCGTGTCAGTTCTTCGCTCATCGTACGCCTTCTAGCTCCGCTGTTTTGGAATTCGCCGCAAGTTCATTCATTTGTCGTCCCGAGTCAATCTCACTGACATATACTGGCGCATCCGCAGGTGCCGGGGTAGAAAGGCTGCACCGTTCCATGTTGCGCAGTATTGAAATTCCCCATGCTCTTTCCATACTCCTTTTCCATCTTTCTCATCCTTTGTCTGGTTCTCAGCCAAAGCGTTGCGAATACAGCCGCCAAAAGAGCGAATGCAACTCCGATGCCCACTCCTACTCCAATAGTGGTGCCAACCGAGACATCACCCGCACAATTGCTCTTGTTCGAGACAGTTGTAGTTGGTGATATTGCCGCCGTGGCTGCTGTACTTGATGATGCACCATTGCTGGAATTGTTACTCGAATCCGACGCTGAGATCCTTTCCGAGCTGTTGGCGATACTGTATGAAGACCCAGCAGGCCAATCTAGAAGCGTATTTCCGTTTCCTGCTTGACATGCAGTACCTGTGCCACACCAGAACTGTCCACTGTCACAGCCCAACAGGTTGGCCCATGGTAACTCAGCTATTACAGCCTCAGTGGTCAGCTAACGAATATCAGCAAACCGGTAGTACCGAAATGCACTTACAAAGGCAATATTGGGGACATTGGGAGATTTTCCACTTCTGGTCTGTACAAGCACCTCTGTACGCCTGGAGATCGGAAGTCAGTCATGTAACACTGGACTATATCGGCACACTTGGGCGAATCACCAGTCCAAGATGCGCACCGTAACACAGTCCGTTAGTCAAACAAACCTCTCCCTCTCTACAACACTGACTCCCTTGTGGATTGTTAGGAAAACACTCGGCAAAGCCTGGAAAGACACCGTCTGTTGTTGTACCATCCGGCCAATAGCATTGCCGGCCTGCAGCAGCAACGCTTTCGCAGAGTACTAAAAGAGGTACAGCTAACGAAAGAACGATATTCATCTCTGGAGCACTCGAGCGTTTCGAAAGAACTCAAATGTCCAAAACAACTGGGGATGGGATTGAGTGAGAGAAAATTTGGGGGAGAAGGGGAGTCTGTGAAAGCCAGCTGCTGCGCCGCATGCATAACGGCCAGGGAGTGTTGGCGTTGTTTGATTGGATTGGTTCGGTTCAAGGATTGAGGTTTCAAAGTTAAATACGCGCTCTCTCGCAAAGAATGACTGCCAGTTAATTTTCCACTTCGTGGACAATTCGACTGCGCTGGTCGATCAATACTAGACCATCAAGCAACGTACCATGCACACCCCAACGTGATCCCAATGACCACAGCCGTCAACACACCAGCACCAGCCCGATCAGTATTCGTGATCTCATAATAGGGCTCATCCACCGTCTCAAGCCCTCCAGCGCCTGCATTCCCGTTCCCCGTTGACGTCCCTCCATTGTCAGCCGCCAAAGCCCCACCCACACGATGCAGAAGCATGCTTTGAATCGCTTCCAGAGCCGCCATTTGCTCGCCGACACCCGTGATCCCATCGAAGCCACCAGTCCACCATTTGTTGCCGCACGCTCTATGGCTGTCGCCACCGACGCATGCTTGAGCAGCCGCCATGGCATTTGCGCGGAGATATGGGTAGATCGTATCATAGCTCCAGGGGGCGAGTTTCGTGGTTGCAGCCATCCAGCGAGCTAGGTATGCTTTGAAAGATACTTGGTCGTTGTCGCAGTACGTTGGACCGACCGGGTCCTTCTCGCAAGCGATCTCGATGGCTATATTGTTGTTCGGACCGGTGAAAAAGACTGCTTCTGCTTGTTTTAACAGACCTTCGATTCGAGTGCGCCACTCTGCTTGCTGCGAGCCAGTTGTCTGATCACCTATTCGTTAGCTTCATGTTCGAATGGTGATGTGTATGGATTATCTTTACCTGGTTCCACATCACTGCAGCGCCGTGGAGGAAAACACCGAAGTTGTACGTCCACTGACTCTTGTTTTGTTCGGTGCAGTTGTTCGTGAGATCAGATCCATCGAAAACTTGATACTCCGGGCCGATAAGACTGACAGCTTCCATCCAATTCCAGACCTTGTTCGCCCAGTCGAAATAAGTCTCATTCTTCGTATATGCTCCCAGGCGAGCAGCCATGTTGAAAAGACCACCTTGGGAGATTGTATTCTTGTATGTGTATCCCCTTGCATAGAAGTTGAATTGCCAGCGCAAGCCACCACCGCATGAAGAGGTATCCCAGCGTCCGGCTTGTAAGTTAAAGACGGCCTGGACGAGGTAAAGCCACTGTGGTTCATCTGAAGGAGGGTCGGGAAAGCCAACTTCGGCCATTGACATGGCAGTAAAAGCCCAGAAAGCCTGGTCGTCGTTTCCCTCATCTTTGGTTTGGTTTTGTGGCATGAAGTCTCGAGACGGTGCCGCCTGCCAGATAAGTCCTTTGGTAATAACATCATTGTAAGTCGTATCGCCTGTGTAGTACCAGTAATCGACCAAGCTGCCGAACATAGCACCTGCAGTCCACCAGTAGTAAGGCGGATATGGGAGAAGACCTGGGATGCCGTCTGTGAGATTTCCTTTGTAACATGTCATCATGTCGTAAGCAATGGTGCTTGCAGCAGCTTTGACGGACGCTGAAAGAGGTCAGTATGAATGAGTCGCCGGGCACGGAAGGGCCGATACCGTCATCGTCAACATTGAGCTCGATGGCCAAAACATTGCTCATGGTCAGAAGCACATACACAACGTCGAAAGCCTCCATTTTGTCGTCTTCAGAGTTTTATTTAGACCCAAATTGCTGAGTTCTCAGAGTCACCGCCGTGTAGTCACAGGTCAAGTGGCAGTATTCCCTGGCTTGAGTCAATCAACATTCCAGAGCCAGCATTCCACACCTGCACCCCACAGTTGCCGGTCGTTCTGAAGTGCTTAATCCGCTCTCTCGAATGACTGAACAGCAGGTTGATTGATCTTTGACACAAGTACGATCTGTCCTCTGTGGCCTCAGAGCTCTCTTCCGCGGCGACAAAGTCGAAGCCATCCCTTGCTGGTGGGTATAACCACTGTGACAAGAGCGCCACACTTACTTCTTCTATCTGTCTCGGGTGAAAGTGGATCCTCTGATGCTGGATGGCCGATCTGCCGCGAGAAGAGTCTCGGGACACGCCCTCGTCATCAGCGAGGTCCGATTGAAGCGACATGTCTTATCGTGCTGTCCTCAAAGCCTATTGAAAGCAGAGGCACCATCACAGGATGCGTGCTTCGTAAGGTAGTGTTGGATATCGATGGCTCTCGACAGCCGAAGATGTTGTTGGTCAGTCTTCAGTCGTTGTCGTTTCTTCGGGGGCGGTCCGAGCTTGCCATCTCGACTTCATGACTTTTTCATGAAGCTGCGGTTTTCCAAAGAGCATTGAACAAAGATGCCTTGAGAGACAAATTTATCTAGTGGTGGCAAAGTCATTTCGTAGGGCATGTTCCGCATATCATGTCGCAGATTTTCTGATGCCACCGCCTCAATCATGAAGCCTCGCACGCCACCAAAACTTCCACTCATCGCCGTGGTTGGCGCCACGGGGACCGGGAAATCAGAGGTGAGAACTATTATTCGAGCTCTCTTATCATCCTAACAACTGGCTAATAATCTAAATAGTTGGCAGTCAAATTAGCTAAAGCTCACAATGGCGAGATCATTAACGGCGATGCCATGCAACTATATTCCGGCCTGCCAATCATCACAAACAAAATCACACCCGCTGAGCAGCAAGGCATTCCGCATCACTTATTGGGCCGCATCGGTCTCAATGAGCAAACTTGGGTGGTGGGAACCTTCGTGAAGCAGGCCTTGTCCGTCATCGATGAAATACGAGCTCGAGGCAAGCTGCCGGTTTTGGTCGGCGGCACGCACTATTATACGCAAAGCCTCTTGTTTCATGATCGATTAGCGGATGGCGATGAAGTTGCGAATGTTGAACCGGAGAATGACGATCAGCAGGAATGGCCCGAGTTGGAAAGACCTACAGAAGAACTACTTGAGGAACTGAAGCGTGTTGATCCTGTTATGGCAGAGCGGTGGCATCCCAATGACCGCCGGAAGATCCAGCGCAGCTTGCAAATCTATCTCAAGACTGGACGCAAGGCATCTGATTTGTATGCTGAACAGCGAACTCGGAAAACCGATGAGGGCCATGTGAATGGCGCAGCAGCTGAAGAAGAAGCTCCAACGATGCGTTTTCGACACCCTTATGTTCTGGGTCCACGCCGAGAATGATGCCCTCCGAGCCCGTCTAGATAAGCGAGTAGACAAAATGCTAGCAGCCGGCTTACTGGACGAAGTACAGCAGCTGTACACCCATGCGGCCGCCGAAACTGCCCAGGAAGGTGAAGTGGACGAAACCCGCGGCATCTGGGTATCCATCGGCTACAAGGAGTTCAAATCATATATGGAAGCACTCAACAGCAGCACCGAATCCGGCCCAGCAGATCTGGAACGACTGAAACAAGAGGCCCTGGAACGGACCAAAATCGCCACGAGACAATACGCCAAACGCCAGGTTCGCTGGCTGCGCATCAAGATGATCAATTCCCTCCACTCCGCTCATGCTCAGAAATCGCTTTACCTTCTAGACGGCACCGACGTGGCTGAGCTCTCGTCGACAGTCGTCCAGCCCGCTCTCGATCTCACGCGGACCTGGCTTCGCTCGTCAGAGCCTCTCCCCGAGCCCACCAGTCTCTCAGCAGCAGCAAGCGAGATGCTCGTGCCGAAACGGGAGGACTACTCTGCTACACCTGAGAAGTGGACGAAGCGGCATTGTGACATATGTAATACGACCTGTGTGACAGCAGAGCAATGGCAAACGCACATACGGAGTCGTGGACACAGACGAGGAGCAAGCAAGCTCAAACAACGAGAACATGACGAGGTGGGAGCAAAACAACCCACAATAAATGGCAGCGCCACAGACTCCGGAGATCGAAATGACTCATGAGAAAACGATGAAACAAGTTTTAAATACTGGGCAATTTTGATGGTCCGGTTATCTACGAACCCATACCATAAAGAAAGGAATGTTTTATTTCTCAAGCGATCCTTCCACTTGTTTCTGAATCACCGGAGACTAGCCCTGCAGACTCAAAAGGAACCAGTAATCTTCGTGTATTTGACTGGCACCAGATCCATACCGTGCATCTCGCGCGGGAAACGACACAGCTCTCCATTCATGCAAGTGCCACGCAGGCTACCTTCAGCCGCAATGGGAAAAGGGCACTTGTGGCCATAAATACATTTGAGGTCATCGCAAGTGGTGCCGCGCTTGCAAGGCGTCTCGCGCGCAACAACACGAAGACAGTGTTTCTCTGACGAGCTCAGGTTGACATCGTGGCGGTGTGGGCATTTGTCGGCCTTACCGGCAGCAAAGTGGCAGCAACCTCCACCGATGTAGAATTGGTTGCAAAGTTTCAATTTCTTGAGACGCTGGACAGCCTCGCGATCGTATTCCAAGGACGAGTCGATACGCTGACCGCGCTTGTTGCGGGCGACGCTTGAAGGGTGGGCGTATTCATAATTGGGCTTTGGTGCTTCGTCCGTCAAAGGCTGAGTAGCTCGAGCTCGAGTGACAGTGGCCCAGCTATTCTTGTTGGAATCCGAGGATGTCGTTCCAATCGATGCTGCCGAATCCGAACGAGTGTGAGTTTCCATCATTGACGACGTAACGCTCTTTCTCAGGCTGGATGCTGGAATTGTCTTTGGGCTACAAAGCGGCCTATACGCAGTCGAGGCGGTAGACGAGTAGAGATTGGTTCTGTCGCTCATGGAAGTCGATCGTCCTTCGTTGACGCCAGTATTTTCAGGGCGCACTGGATATTGGCACGCTGAGCCAGTTGTACACCCTTCGCATGGCTGGATTGCACCGCGTGCCTTGCAAGTGGCGTTGCTAACAATCAAAGAATCATTCCTGAAGAGTCCTGGGAGAGTCTCTTTTGCGAATGGGAGGAATGCGCTGTTCATCTCCAGGGGAAAGCCCTCAAGAAGGGTGACACGATTGATGGCCTGGGTTGTGGTGGAGTAAGTCTGGAGTAGTTGTCCGTATGCTTGATTGGAATGGGAGAAGCCAAAAAGTATGTGGCGACAGTGATAGTCATGCAAGCCGAGCTTGAATTGTTCTGCTGTTCATTAGACTTCTGAATAGGTAGCATCAGGGTGAGAGCAGCTCTTACCGGTCAATTTGGCCTCCGTGCCGTAGTTTAATGGTCCGATATCAACAAAGTCGACAAGAGGAGAGCTTGAAAAGCCTTGGAAAAAGGCCTTAAGAAGAGAAATGGGCAGACTTCCTTGGTCCTTAGACAAAGCTTTTGCCAGTTGGTGGAGGTGAGCGTAGACACGCACAGACACCTTTATGTCCGAAGGGCATTCTACGACATGACCAGCCGCCCACGAAACGGTAGTCTGTTGTAGTATAGCTGCGGCCTCAATACCTCCTGCTTCACCTTGGCAGATAAGGTCGTCTCGGAATATCAAGCCGTCGCCATCGATGAGGATGAGGATAAAGGGATTGCCATTCTGTAGGCCACAGAAAGTCAGTCGCATGGACTTTGAAAAGACACAGTATGGAGAGCAAGGAAATGAGTCACTTACCAAGAGGCCTTGCAGATGTTCTACGTTGGCTGCAAGGTTTCGTTCACGGGGAGTTACGCCAGTGCTGTCTTCGCCGGGACGTTTGTGGTCTTGTATGTAGTCGGCATGCTTTTGCTTGAGATATTCATAGCGACTGAGAAGATCCTGCCACAGCATTAGACACAAGATTGCAACGTGCCAGTTTCATGTCATGCTTACCTCAAAGAGGATATTCTTCGAGACATCTCCCATCTTCACACCATCGTAGCGTGCCCACAGCTCGGAGATCTCAGTATTGTGGTCTGGCTTGACTTCTCCGTTGGTCTTGGGTGAGCTGTGGTGGCCGTTGACGCCGTTGGTGTTTGAATGCCATCGCGCAGGAGTGAGTGTGGGCGTAGAGGGGAAGTAGCGCGGTGACGGTGGTATGTCGACCGTAAACGATTTGTCGATAATGCGCAATGTACGAATGGTAGGGGGATGCAAAGAGTGAGATTGTAAAGTTGGTGATGATGAGTAAGATGTGTGGAAGAGAATGGCAAGTGACCAAGTGGGTGAAAAAATGGAGGCAGGCAACAACAGGGTGCCGTCATTTGAGGAAGGCGCGGTCGTTTGAAGGAGCGAAGTGAAGCAACAGCTCTGGCTTCCCGAAACCCGCTGTGTTGGTCCCTCCACACCAACCACTATTTGGCTCCTTACTCGAGGATCCATCTTCCATCTGCACGATCCCGACGCGCAGTTGAGTCCAGACACCTTCAGCCGCCTTCAAGAGTGTGGGCACCATACGGTGAGTGTCGATCGTTGATGTGACGGGCTGCAGGAACCGCATATCAGACAGGTCACATTTAAATTTCGACAGGGGTAGCTAGATTCTGGTACCACGCCACCCAGCGTTTCAAACACATCTGTTCTAGAAGAACAAACAGTGAGCATCTTGCCGATAGATTGTTCCATGTTATCCGGTATGTTTTGATGTGGAATGACATTCAAAGACGACAGTTCGCCGCTCTGGCCTACCGATAAGTCGTTAAATACAATCATGTCTACGTACCAAGCCGTATGATCTCATCCCTGGCGTCATTCCTTCTTCCAATCATCGAGCTCGGTTTCGAGATGTTCTTTGAGCCTGGCCATTTT
>JAQQXO010000262.1:12500-35000 GCA_029852735.1 Persea americana | reverse complement strand
CAGATTAACAGGAAGGAAGCTTGATCGAAATGAATCAGAATTTTTCTTCTATGATCGACCGATATAAACATCAACAACTTCGAGTTGGATCAGTTTCTCCTCAACAAATAAGTGCTTGGGCCACCAAAATCCTACCTAATGGAGAGATGGTTGGAGAGGTGACAAAACCCTATACTTTTCATTACAAAAGCAATAAACCGGAAAAGGATGGATTGTTTTGTGAAAGAATTTTTGGACCTATAAAAAGCGGAATTTGTGCTTGTGGAAATTATCGAGTGATCGGAGAGGAAAAAGAAGATCCGAAATTTTGTGAACAATGCGGAGTTGAATTTGTTGATTCTCGGATACGAAGATATCAAATGGGATACATCAAACTGGCATGTCCAGCGACTCATGTATGGTATTTGAAACGTCTTCCTAGTTATATCGCGAATCTTTTAGATAAACCCCTTAAGGAATTAGAAGGCCTAGTATACTGCGATGTGTGATTTGATCGAAATTAGGATTTTACAGATTCGGAATGAGAAACTGTCATCCCATTCAATTCGATGGGGATGCCCCTGACTCTGACATGTATCTTGGGAGGAGGAATATGAAGCTCAGAATTATGGTTGTATTCAATACTTCCAAATGAAAGGGGAATTGATCCATGGTCGATTCCGTAACATATAACAGTTGTACCTCGTGAAAAAAAAACTTCTTTCGTGGAATTAGACGTTCTATTTCTTTTAGAAAGAGATTCTGTTCAAATAAACAAATATGACACGGTTACAGGAGCCCATCCATCGCATATATGCTTCAAGGGACATTATGGCATAACCGTCGAGGTGAAGTGGAGACCTAAAAGATCGAATGAAACAATACATAGACAAGTAAATCCCTTATTAGTTCCAAGGTATTCCTTTAATTTAAGGGGATTTATCATTCGAAGGGAAGTAGACTACTCAATAATTTGACATTCCATTTTTATCGTAATTGAATAAGTAATTCAGAAAAGTCAAAGGAAGGATGAATCCATGAAATATTTTTGTTGGTCCTCACTGGGAACTTGAGTAAGGAGTAGATCTTTCTGGGGTTTTCTAGAACAAAATTTGAAAGTGGAGAACCCCTTTCTTTATTTGGTGTAACTACTTGAGCCGGATGAGAGGAAACCATCACGTCCGATTTTGAAGGGGGGATCCTATAGGAACCTATCCCAATTTTTCTTTTGCCAGGCCCATAGCTAAAAAACCGACTTTCTTGCGATTACGAGGTTCATTCGAATCTGAAATCCAATCCCGGAAATACAGCATCCCACTTTTTTTTACTACCCCAGGTTTCGATACATTTCGAAATCGAGAAATCTCTACTGGAGCAGGTGCTATCAGAGAACAATTAGCCGATCCGGATTTGCGAATTATTATAGATCATTCATCGGTAGAATGGAAGGAATTAGGGGAAGAAGGGTTCACTGGGAATGAATGGGAAGATAGAAAAATTGGAAGAAGAAAGGATTTTTTGGTTAGACGCATGGAATTAGCTAAGCATTTTATTCGAACAAATGTAGAACCAGAACGGATGGTTTTGTGCCTATTACCAGTTCTTCCTCCCGAGTTGAGGCCAATCATTCAGATAGATGGGGGTAAACTAATGAGTTCGGATATTAATGAACTCTACCGAAGAGTTATCTATCGGAACAATACTCTTACCGATTCATTAACAACAAGTAGATCTACGCCAGGGGAATTAGTAATGTGTCAGGAGAAATTGGTACAAGAAGCCGTGGATACACTTCTTGATAATGGGATCCGCGGACAACCAATGAGAGACGGTCATAATAAAGTTTACAAGTCATTTTCAGATGTAATTGAAGGCAAAGAAGGAAGATTTCGTGAGACTCTACTTGGTAAACGGGTCGATTATTCGGGGCGTTCCGTCATTGTCGTGGGCCCTTCGCTTTCATTACATCGATGTGGATTACCTCGAGAAATAGCAATAGAACTTTTTCAGACATTTGTCATTCGTGGTTTAATCAGACGACATATCGCTTCTAACATAGGAATTGCTAAAAGTCAAATTCGGGAAAAAGAACCCATTGTATGGGAAATACTTCAAGAAGTTATGCAGGGGCATCCTGTATTGTTGAATAGAGCGCCCACCCTGCATAGATTAGGCATACAGGCGTTCCAGCCCATTTTAGGGGGTGGACGTGCTATTTGTTTACATCCATTAGTTCGTAAAGGATTCAATGCAGACTTTGATGGGGATCAAATGGCTGTTCATGTACCTTTATCTTTGGAAGCGCAAGCGGAGGCTCGTTTACTTATGTTTTCTCATATGAATCTCTTTTCTCCGGCTATTGGAGATCCCATTTCGGTACCAACCCAAGATATGCTTATTGGACTCTATGTATTAACGATCGGGAATCGTCGAGGTATTTGTGCAAATAGGTATAATCCATGGAATCGCATAAACTATCAAAATGAAACAGTTAATGATTATAAGTATAAATATACTACGAAAGAGAAAGAGCCCTATTTTTGTAGTTCCTATGATGTACTTATAGTTTATCAGCAGAAACGAATCAATTTAGATAGTCCTTTGTGGCTTCGGTGGCGACTAGATCAACGTGTCATTGCCTCAAGAGAAGTTCCTGTCGAAGTTCAATATGAATCTTTGGGTACCTATCATGAAATTTATGGGCACTATCTAATAGTAAGACGTATAAAAAAACAAACCCTTTGTATATACATCCGAACCACTGTTGGTCATATTTCTTTTTCTCGAGAAATAGAAGAAGCCATACAGGGGTTTTGTCAGGCCTACTCATACGGTACCTAAGCTAAGGAATTATGTAATACCGCGGGAATTTGGATCTCTCCGGTTCAACTGGAATCATAATTCCTTAATTTCTACATGAATCGAGATCCAGTAAAGGAGGTCTTCGAATCACTGACTCAAACCCATTGGCGAATCCTACTCAGCGGAATAGAGAAGTACTTATGGCAGAATGGGCTGATCTGTTCTTTTACAATAAAGCGATAGATGGGTCTGCCATGAAACGACTTATTAGCAGATTAATAGATCACTTCGGAATGGCATATACATCGCACACCCTGGATCAAGTAAAGACTCTGGGTTTCCAGCAAGCCACTGCTACATCCATTTCATTAGGAATTGATGATCTTTTAACAGTACCTTCTAAGGGGTGGCTAGTCCAAGATGCTGAACGACAAAGTTTCATTTTAGAAAAGCACCATCATTATGGGAATGTACACACAGTAGAAAAATTACGCCAATCCATTGAGATATGGTATGCTACAAGTGAATATTTGAGACAAGAAATGCATCCTAATTTTAGGATGACTGATCCTTCTAATTCAGTCCATATAATGTCCTTTTCGGGAGCTAGAGGAAATGCATCTCAGGTACACCAATTAGTAGGTATGAGAGGATTAATGTCGGATCCCCAAGGACAAATGATTGATTTACCGATTCAAAGCAATTTACGCGAAGGACTTTCTTTAACGGAATATATCATTTCCTGCTACGGAGCCCGCAAAGGAGTTGTGGATACTGCTGTACGAACATCAGATGCTGGATACCTCACGCGTAGACTTGTTGAAGTAGTTCAACACATTGTTGTACGTAGAACAGATTGTGGCACTACCCGAGGCATTTCCGTGAGTCCTAGAAATGGGATGACGGAAAGAATTTGGGTCCAAACACTAATTGGTCGTGTATTAGCATACAATATATATATGGGCCTACGTTGCATTGCCGCTCAAAATAAAGATATTGGGGTTGGACTTGTCACTCGATTCATAACCTTTCGAACACAACCAATATATATTCGAACCCCCTTTCTTTGCAGGAGTATATCTTGGATCTGTCGATTATGTTATGGTCAGAGTCCCACTCATGGCGACCTGGTCGAATTAGGAGAAGCAGTAGGTATTATTGCGGGTCAATCAATCGGCGAACCGGGGACTCAACTAACATTAAGAACCTTTCATACCGGTGGAGTATTCACAGGTGGTACTGCAGAACATGTACGAGCTCCTTTTAAGGGAAAAATAAAATTCAATGAGGATTTGGTTCATCCCACACGTACACGTCATGGGCATCCTGCTTTTCTATGTTATATAGACCTGTATGTAACTATTGAGAGTCACGATATTCTACATAATGTGAATATTCCACCCAAAAGTTTTCTTTTAGTTCAAAATGATCAATATGTAGAATCAGAACAAGTGATTGCTGAGATTCGCGCTGGAACATCCACTTTCAATTTTAATAAAGTTAAAGAGAAAGTTCGAAAACATATTTATTCTGACTCAGAGGGAGAAATGCACTGGAGTACCGATGTGTACCATGCACCTGAATATAAATATGGTAATGTTCATCTCTTACCCAAAACAAGTCATTTATGGATATTATCAGGAGCTCTGTGCAGATCCAGTATAGTGCCTTTTTCGCTCCACAAGGATCAAGATCAAATGAATGTTCATTCTGTTGAACGGAGATCTATTTCTGACCTCTCCGTGACTAATGATCAAGTGAGACACAAATTGTTTAGTTCGAATCCTTACGGTAAAAAGGGGGGGGTTCTTGATTATTCAGGACCTGATCGAATCATATCCAACGGTCATTGGAATTTCATATATCCTACCATTCTCCACGAGAATTCTGATTTATTGGCTAAGAGGCGAAGAAATAGATTTATCATCCCATTCCAATCTGATCAAGAACGAGAAAAAGAACTAATGCCCCGTTCCGGTATCTCGATTGAAATACCCATAAATGGTGTTTTACCTAGAAATAGTATTCTTGCTTATTTCGACGATCCCCTATACAGAAGAAGCAGTTCAGGAATTACTAAATATGGGACTATAGGGGTGGGTTCAATCGTCAAAAAAGAGGATTTGATTGAGTATCGAAGAGCAAAAGAATTTAGGCCAAAATACCAAATGAAAGTAGATCGATTTTTTTTCATTCCCGAAGAAGTGCATATCTTACCCGGTTCTTCGCCCATAATGGTACGGAACAACAGTATCATTGGAGTAGATACACGAATCGCTTTAAATACAAGAAGCCAAGTAGGCGGATTGGTCCGGGTGGAGAGAAAAAAAAAAAGGATTGAACTCAAAATCTTTTCTGGGGATATCTATTTTCCTGGAGCGACAGATAAGATATCCCGGCACTGCGGCATCTTGATACCACCAGGAACGGGAAAAAAAAATTCTAAGGAATCAAAAAAATGGAAAAATTGGATTTATGTCCAACGGATTACACCTACCAAGAAAAAGTATTTTGTTTCAGTTCGACCCGTAGTCACATATGAAATAGCTGATGGGATAAATTTAGCAACGCTTTTCCCCCAGGATCCGTTGCAGGAAAGGGATAATGTGCAACTACGAATTGTCAATTATATCCTTTATGGAAATGGCAAACCGATTCGGGGAATTTATCACACAAGTCTTCAATTAGTTCGGACTTGTTTAGTATTGAATTGGAACCAAGACCGAGATGGTTCTATAGAAGAGGTTCATGCTTCCTTTGTTGAAGTAAGGGCAAATGATCTGATTCGAGATTTCATAAGAATTGATTTAGTGAAGTCCTCTATTTTTTATATCGGAAAAAGGAATGATATGGCAAGTTCAGGATTGATTGCCAATAATGGATCAGATCGCACCAATATTAATCCTTTTTATTTCAAGGCGAGGATTCAATCATTTACCCAACATCAAGGGACTATTCGTACGTTGCTGAATAGAAATAAGGAATGTCCATCTTTTCTAATTTTGTTATCATCCGATTGTTCTCGAATTGGTCTATTCAATGGTTCGAAATCTCACAAAGAATTAATTAAATTAATTAAAGAGGATCCCGCGATTCCCATTAGGAATTCGTTGGGTCCTTTAGGGATTGTACCTAAAATTACGAATTTTTATTCATTTTACTATTTCTATTTAATAACTCATAATCAGATCTTGTTAAAGAAATATTTTCTACTTGACAATTTCAAACATACTTTCCGAGGGCTTAGATATTATTTAATGGATGAAAATGGGAGAATTTATAATCCCGATTCATGCAGTAACATCATTTTTAATCCATTCGATTTGAATTGGTGCTTTCTCCCTCACGATTATTGTGAGGAGACATCCACAATAATTAGCCTTGGACAGTTTATTTGTGAAAATGTATGTATATCCAAATGCGGACCACACATAAAATCGAGTCAAGTTCTAATTGTTCATGTTGACTCCTTAGTCATAAGATCCGCTAAGCCCCATTTGGCTACGCCAGGAGCAACTGTTCATGGCCATTGTGGAGAAATCCTTTACGAAGGAGATACATTAGTTACATTTATATATGAAAAATCGAGATCGGGTGATATAACACAAGGTCTTCCAAAAGTGGAACAAGTGTTAGAAGCGCGTTCGATTGATTCAATATCGATGAACTTAGAAAAGAGGGTTGAGGGTTGGAACGAACGTATAACAAGAATCCTTGGAATTCCTTGGGGATTCTTGATTGGCGCTGAACTAACCATAGCGCAAAGTCGTATCTCTTTGGTTAATAAGATCCAAAAGGTTTATCGATCCCAAGGGGTGCAGATCCATAATAGGCATATAGAGATTATTGTACGTCAAATAACATCAAAAGTGTTGGTTTCAGAAGATGGAATGTCTAATGTTTTTTCACCTGGAGAACTAATCGGATTGTTGCGAGCGGAACGAACAGGGCGTGCTTTGGAAGAAGCGATCTGTTACCGAGCCATCTTATTGGGAATAACGAGGGCATCTCTGAATACTCAAAGTTTCATATCCGAAGCGAGTTTTCAAGAAACCGCTCGAGTTTTAGCAAAAGCTGCTCTACGAGGTCGTATTGATTGGTTGAAAGGCCTGAAAGAAAACGTTGTTCTGGGGGGGATGATGCCTGTTGGTACCGGATTCAAAGGATTAGTGCACCGCTCAAGGCAACACAGCAACATTCCTTTGGAAATCAAAAAGAAGAATCTATTCGAGGAGGAAATGAGAGATCTTTTGTTCCACCACAGAGAATTATTTGGTTCTTGCATCCCAAATAATTTCCCTGATACATCAGAACGATCATTTACGGGATTTAATGACAGATTCATTCTTTTCTTTTAACTATAGGGTCCTGGTCATTTGATTTGGTAATAAAGATAATAACGAATAGAAAGGAATTAATGACTTGGACTGGGTATTAACGGTCAATCTCCGGTAGAAGGTTCCGTCGGAACAATTATTTATTTCAGGTACCTCTTAAATAAAAAAAAAAAGAGAGAAAATGTGGGGAGAAATGACAAGAAGATATTGGAACATGAATTTTGAAGAGATGATGAAAGCAGGAGTTCATTTTGGCCATGGTACTAGGAAATGGAATCCTAGAATGGCACCTTACATCTCTTCAAAGCGTAAGGGTATTCATATTACAAATCTTACTCGAACTGCTCGTTTTTTGTCAGAAGCCTGTGATTTAGTTTTTGATGCAGCAAGTATAGGAAAACACTTCTTAATAGTTGGTACCAAAAATAAAGCAGCCAATTCAGTAGCATCAGCTGCAATAAGGGCTCGGTGTCATTATGTTAATAAAAAATGGCTCGGTGGTATGTTAACGAATTGGTCCACTACAGAAATGAGACTTCATAGGTTCAGGAACTTGAGATCGGAACAAAATACGGGGAAACTCAATTGTCTCCCGAAAAGAGATGTAGCAATGTTGAAGAGGCAATTATCTCACTTGCAAACCTATCTGGGCGGGATCAAATATATGACGGGGTTACCCGATATTGTAATCATCGTTGATCAGCAAGAAGAATATACGGCTCTTCGAGAATGTCTCACTTTGGGGATTCCAACAATTTGTTTAATCGATACAAATTGTGACCCGGATCTCGCAAATATTCCGATTCCAGCGAACGATGACGCTATAGCTTCAATCCGATTGATTCTTAACAAATTAGTATCCGCAATTTGTGAGGGCGGTTCTAGCTATATAAGAAATTGTTGATTAATAATAGGATAAGTCAATGACTTTGGAAACTCCATAAATTGATTGAATCGGTTACTATCCCTGAGTCTCAAAAAAGAGATCAAAATCACTGGGGATATTATGTGATCACTTGGGATCCGAAATATACGATTGATTCAAAGTAGACGAGTTGAGAAAGAGATACGAGATGGCTGAATCAAAATAATTCCTTTTTAAGTTCCATTTATGTCAGAGGGCAATATGAATGTTTTACCCTGTTCCATCAACTCACTAAAAGTGTTATACGATATATCCGATGTGGAAGTAGGCCAACATTTTTATTGGCAAATAGGGGGTTTCCAAGTCCATGCCCAAGTACTTATCACTTCTTGGGTTGTAATTGCTATCTTATTAGGTTCAGCCACTATAGCTGTTCGGAATCCACAAACCATTCCAACCGACGGTCAGAATTTCTTCGAATATGTCCTCGAATTCATTCGAGACTTGAGCAAAACTCAGATTGGAGAAGAATATGGTCCTTGGGTTCCCTTTATTGGAACTATGTTCCTATTTATTTTTGTTTCTAACTGGTCAGGTGCCCTTTTACCCCGGAAAATCATACAGTTACCGCATGGAGAGTTAGCTGCACCCACGAATGATATAAATACTACTGTTGCTTTAGCTTTACCTACGTCAGTGGCATATTTCTATGCGGGTCTTACCAAAAAAGGATTGGGTTATTTCGGTAAATACATTCAACCAACTCCAATACTTTTACCAATTAACATCCTAGAAGATTTCACAAAACCCTTATCACTTAGTTTTCGACTTTTCGGGAATATATTAGCGGATGAATTAGTAGTTGTTGTTCTTGTTTCTTTAGTACCTTCGGTGGTTCCTATACCTGTCATGTTCCTTGGATTATTCACAAGCGGGATTCAGGCTCTTATTTTTGCAACTTTAGCCGCAGCTTATATAGGTGAATCCATGGAGGGTCATCATTGACTAGCTTCCGAAATGGTCTTAAAAAAAAGCTTATCCCAACTCATACCGGTATATACGATCTAGAATAGGAGCAAAAAAAAAATGTATGATATTAGAGAATTAAAAAAAAGTAAGGGGGGTCGAGCTGGGTATATGTAAGGGCTCTAAGCCAATCCCTGTATATGTTTCGAAGAATGATTCTAGAATCCGGTTCAATAGAAGATACGGATGGTTTACGTTATTAAAGAAACAATGTATATGTGATATTAGATATTCACTAGTTATATATGGGCTATCCATATATATTATTTCCCATCCCACTGAATTTAGACGGATTCCAATGCAAGCCCTTCCGTTTTATCTGTGACTGTGGATTGAATGAATAAACAAATGAAGTCAAGCATGCATATAGAAGAGAAAGAGCGAAGAATTGAAAGAATGGAATGGTTCGGAACAAAGAAATGGAAGAACTGGAATCATATAGATTTACAAAGACTCCACGGATAGAAACTAAAAACGAGATATCGAAGTAGCTCTGATGATTCAGTAATATTATTATTTCAATTCAGAGTTCTTAGTTCTTTTTTTTTTTCGGATAGATCTTAAGTGATGGAATAATGAAGTAATAATTCATCGGTTGATTGTATCATTAACCATTTCTTTTTTTTGGTGCGAGGAACTTAATATGAATCCATTGATTTCTGCCGCTTCCGTTATTGCTGCTGGATTGGCTGTGGGACTTGCTTCTATTGGACCTGGAGTTGGTCAAGGTACTGCTGCGGGCCAAGCCGTAGAAGGTATCGCGAGACAGCCAGAAGCAGAGGGTAAAATACGAGGTACTTTATTGCTTAGTCTGGCTTTTATGGAAGCTTTAACGATTTACGGACTGGTCGTGGCATTAGCGCTTTTATTTGCGAATCCTTTTGTTTAATCCTATAAATGTGAAAAATAAATATTTATTTTCTTTTCCTATTTTATTGCCGCGGGCTTGCCTTGCCGAATTATATCCAAACTTAACTCCTACAATCACTTCTTCGTTGAGACAATACCCCCGGGGATGGAGTGATTTGAGGATGAGGAATTAGCATAGCAGACCCACTTGCTTTCTTCCCTTCCGTTCTTAATGGAAACTCTTTTTTACTTTTAGGAAGTGTTGCAACAAACAACAAACGAGGTATTTCGTAATTGACATGAAACCTGGGACTAAATAAATAGATTATTGAGAATTTCCATGGAAATAATAATAAAGAAAAATATTTATTAAAATGAATCTATTCATATTTATAATAAGGAAATTAATAAAAATAAATCAATCCAAAACAAAGGGGGCGAAGTGATACAAAAAGAACTCTGTTCCATTTTGTTGGTCCTATCTATAAGAGAAAAGCATATGAAAGATGTAACCGATTCTTTCGTTTCCTTTGGTCACTGGCCATCCGCTGGGAGTTTCGGGTTTAATACCGATATTTTAGCAACAAATCTAATAAATCTAAGTGTAGTGCTTGGTGTATTGATCTTTTTTGGAAAGGGAGTGTGTGCGAGTTGTGTATTTCAAGAATAGGCTGGATCCAACCGGCTGCACTTTCCTTTTTTTTTTTTGAATGGGAAAGTTATAAATAGGAAAGAAAGGTGCACGATCTCGACGAATTACTTCTGAATAAATTAAGAAATCATATGTAAGAACCATAGCATTTCGTAACTTATTGGTAAATCAACTTTGATTCTCTATCAGCCAATAATGTGGGACCTTTAACATGGTTAAAGCGAAACCGTTTGAAGTCCAGGCACAACATGGTACTCTTTCTACCACTACGTTAGTACGGAGATGGTTTCGAAAAAATGAATAGTTGGCAATTTATCCGATATAGAACACTCATATCGATAAAATGATTTGAACCATTTACTGTAAAAATAGGTGTCTCGCCCTTTTTTATCCAATGTTGAATCGATGACCTATGTCTAAAATAAGAAGAATTTTTTGGATTTGAAGAAAACAAAAAAAAAAGAAACAACTTTGCTGACAATGACAGATTTTTTGTCGGGTCGGAAGAGTCCTCCGAATATTCTGGTCTCGTATCATATCAGTTTTGATATCTTGGAATACGAACAGAGAAGAGAGGGTAGGCTCATTACATTAAAATAGATGGAATGACCCATTAAGTAACTGAGTGTGAGAGCCAAATGAATCGAAAGATTCATGTTTGGTTCGGGAAGAGATCATGGAAGTGAAGTTGTGAAATGAATGGGAAGATAATCTACTTTCATTAAGTGATTTATTAGATAATCGAAAACAGAGGATCTTGAGTACTATTCGAAATTCAGAAGAACTACGTGAAGGAGCCATTGAGCAGCTCGAAAAAGCCCGGGCTCGCTTACGGAAAGTGGAAATAGAAGCAGATGAGTTTCGAGTGAATGGATACTCTGAGATAGAACGAGAAAAATGGAATTTGATTAATGCCACTTATGAGAATTTGGAACGATTAGAAAATTACAAAAATGAAACCATTCATTTTGAACAACAAAGAGCAATTAATCAGGTGCGACAACGAGTTTTCCAACAAGCCTTACAAGGAGCTCTAGGAACTCTGAATAGTTGTTCAAACAGCGAGTTACATTTACGCACCATCGGTGCTAATATTGGCATGCTCGGGGCCATGAAAGAAGTAACTGATTAGCCCTTCTACTGTAGGCATTATTTTTTTTTTTTTTTCTTTGTTTCCGAAAAAGAATTAAGAGACACTAATGGTAACCATTCGAGCCGACGAAATTAGTAATATTATCCGTGAACGTATTGAACAATATAATAGAGAAGTCAAGATTGTGAATACCGGCACAGTACTTCAGGTAGGCGACGGCATTGCTCGTATTCATGGTCTTGATGAAGTAATGGCAGGGGAATTAGTAGAATTTGAAGAGGGTACAATAGGCATTGCTCTGAATTTGGAATCAAATAATGTTGGCGTTGTATTAATGGGTGACGGTTTGATGATACAAGAGGGAAGTTCTGTAAAAGCAACAGGAAGAATTGCTCAGATACCCGTTAGTGAGGCTTATTTGGGTCGTGTTATAAATGCTCTGGCTAAACCCATTGATGGGAGAGGTGAAATTTCAGCTTCTGAATCTCGGTTAATCGAATCTCCTGCTCCAGGTATTATTTCGAGACGTTCCGTATATGAGCCTCTTCAAACGGGACTTATTGCTATTGATTCGATGATCCCTATAGGACGCGGTCAGCGAGAATTAATTATTGGGGACAGACAGACCGGAAAAACAGCAGTAGCCACAGATACTATTCTCAACCAAAAGGGGCAAAATGTAATATGTGTTTATGTAGCTATTGGTCAAAAAGCATCCTCCGTGGCCCAGGTAGTGACCACTTTCCAGGAACGAGGCGCAATGGAATACACTATTGTGGTAGCCGAAACGGCGGATTCACCTGCTACATTACAATACCTCGCTCCTTATACAGGAGCGGCTCTGGCTGAATATTTTATGTACCGTGAACGACATACTTCAATAATTTATGATGATCTCTCCAAACAAGCACAAGCTTATCGTCAAATGTCTCTTCTATTAAGAAGACCGCCCGGTCGCGAAGCTTATCCAGGAGATGTTTTTTATTTGCATTCACGCCTTTTGGAAAGAGCCGCTAAATCAAGTTCTCGTTTAGGTGAAGGAAGTATGACCGCTTTACCAATAGTTGAGACTCAATCTGGGGACGTTTCGGCTTATATCCCTACTAATGTGATTTCCATTACAGATGGACAAATATTCTTATCCGCTGATCTATTCAATGCCGGAATCCGTCCTGCCATTAATGTGGGTATTTCTGTCTCGAGAGTAGGATCTGCAGCTCAAATTAAAGCCATGAAACAAGTAGCCGGCAAATCGAAACTGGAACTGGCTCAATTCGCAGAGTTAGAAGCCTTTGCACAATTCGCTTCTGATCTCGATAAAGCCACTCAGAATCAATTGGCAAGAGGTCAACGATTGCGCGAGTTGCTCAAACAATCCCAAGCAGCCCCTCTCACGGTGGAAGAACAGATAGTTACTATTTATACTGGAGCGAATGGGTATCTTGATCCGTTAGAAATTGGACAGGTAAAGAAATTTCTCGTTCAGTTACGTACCTACTTAAAAACAAATAAACCTCAGGTCCAAGAAATCATATCTTCTACCAAGACATTTACCGCGCAAGCGGAAGCCCTTTTGAAGGAAGCTATTCCGGAACAGATAGAACTGTTTCTACTTCAGGAACAAAAATAAAGAAATTGATCACTCTTAAGTACAAGACGAATCGTTGAGAAATGGCCCCGATTCGAATCATTCAAAATATGTTTCTTGACATAGCAATCTACAAAAATAGATGGAAATAAATTGCGTCCAATAGGATTTGAACCTATACCAAAGGTTTAGAAGACCTCTGTCCTATCCATTAGACAATGGACGCTTTTCATTCCGATTTCTTTCACATTCTGACTTTCCTATCTCCTATAAAAAAAAGAATAGGATTGTATGTGAAAGAAATATTTTAGGGACATATCAAAAGCATGTATTATAATAATTAATATGAAGCGGATAGCGGGAATCGAACCCGCATCGTTAGCTTGGAAGGCTAGGGGTTATAGTAGACGTCGATTCATCATTTTTAACGTCTCTAATTCAAAACCGAACATGAAATTTTGGTTTCATTCGGCTCCTTTATGGGATTCCCAAATCTAAGACATAAAAAAAACTAAAAAAAAAAAAGAAAAAATTTACGATGTATGGGAAAAGGGAGTCATAGCAAATCTGAATTCAAAGAAATCCATTTGGCCCATAACATCTATGTCAGCCTTTTCGTCTGAATGCACCCCAAATGACTTGCTTTTTAGATGATCCCTCTAGAAAGGGGAGGATTCTCACAAATCTTTCTAGTTACTTCGTTCCCTATTTGTACTTGCAAGAATCCTGAAGAAAAGAATTTTTTTGTTCCACCGAGCTGAAACAATATGTCGATGGCTCTAGTAAACCAAAGTCATCGTTTAATAGCTATTTGGCTTCAATCTCCCCCTAAAAAAAAATGAAAGATCTAGTTACGATTAGAAATAGACTTTTGTATCTTCATACATGGATCCCTTACTTATACTCATTCAATTGGAATGGTTGATCCAACTTAAAAAAAAAATTATGCTTCGCAATTCCATAATCCAATTTTGTTAGTCAATTTCTAATTGACTTGACTTTTGGATACAAATCACGAGAATGTATATTCTTCCTCAAATGTGGCATTGAGAGGTAAGGGATTAATGCCCTTTTAATAAATAAAGTTTTTGATCAGAATAGGAATCAAACGAAAGATCCCTTATCTATTTCACTTGTTAATAGAACGAATCACGCTTTTACCACTAAACTATACCCGCTACAATATAATTATTGTATACGGGCGGGCCATTTGTCGAACAAGGGCGTGAAACGTAATCAAGATAGGATCAGAATCATGAAAATTGGGGTGCTGACATGTTGTGCTCTGACGGGGAGACTTGATAAAATAGGAGAAGGAGGTTCATTTCAATAACAAGCTTTTATCGGGGAGCCGTTACTGATAGTCCCGGCCCGAAAGAGCCATTGAAGTCGGAACATAAAAATGAGTTGAGTTGTACAAGAATCCAGAGCTCCATTTTTCTTTTTCGAAGCTACTCCTTTTCCTATTCATTCAACTGCCAAATCTTATGAATTCGGGTCGATTGGATCGAGTGAAAAATCCTATTGTTTTGGTTGTGGACTCAAGGGTTCAGGTTCAAACATGTTCTTTGAAGAAATATATGAGTTCTATTATAATAGAAAAAAATATGTTTTTTTTATTCCATTTAAGTAAATCGAGAAAAGGAAAAACATAATAAGAAATGACACTCCTATCATAGGAATGGAAATAGCCTTGTTGCTGCTTCAATAACAAGCATTTTCGTTTTCAAATCAAATAAATCATTTGATCTATGATTCATTGGAACAAGGAATGGCCTGGCTAGGTACTGGCCAGGCCGGGGGAATAAAAGAAAGAACTTTTCGGACGAAATCAAAGAGGGACTCTTTCTATTGGAGATATCTGTTTCGAATCATTATCTAAAGGGAATTGATGATTGATCAAATTCGTCTATATTTATAGAATAAAGAAAGATAAGGAAAAACTTTTACATATGAATTATCCTTTTAAAATTGGGAGAGATGGCTGAGTGGACTAAAGCGGCGGATTGCTAATCCGTTGTACGAATTATTTGTACCGGGGGTTCGAATCCCCCTCTCTCCGTTTCTTCTGATCACTTGATATTTCCCTTTCGAATTCGAAAAAATCTCTAACCCCCTTTCTCATAGTTAAATGTATGGAATGGAGAAAGAAAATCCTAAGAAAATTAAGAAATCGAGCAAGGAAAAACCCCTGATTTTTTTTATTCATCACGTCCAGGATTACGTCCTGGATCATTAGATAGGAATCCGAAGATGAAGAGAGAAACAAAGAATATCACTACTGTGTAAACGAAGAGTTTGAGAGTAAGCATTACACAATCTCCAAGATCATTTTGGGGGAAATAGGGGAATAGATTCTCCATTTTTGTACCACATATTCCGTTTTGACACCAAGAAAAGAAGCGGTTTCTAGAAAACATAAGGAATTTGCAGGAATGAATTTGTAATAAGATTCTGATTCTTTCGTTAACAAAATGATCTCATACCTACAATTAGGTATTGTAGGGACCATACATAGGGTCTTCGACCCCCAGAAGGAATGAAGAAATGAGGTGATTCCGATTCATCTCGGTTATCCAAAAGAATTTCCATGTTTGAGTCGAGGGTTCATTATCTGATCTTATCAATTCTTAAGAATAGAATTTTTTTTTATCGAATAAATCATGAATGTTTCTAAGACAGTATTAAAGATCTCATCGAAAACTTACAGCAGCTTGCCAAACAAGGGCTAAGAGAAAAAAGAGCACAGGTATGACTGGCATAACATCTACGATTGGATTGAAAAAAGCATAAGCTTCGGGCAATTTGGCGAAGAAAAAGCTACTCGAATGAAGGGCAGAATTAAGACAGATCAAACTAAAGATATTAAGCATAACAAACATTTTGTTCTTGGAGAAAATTTCATTATTATTGGGTTATTGATATAAGGGGAAAATGAAGAAAGAAGGGAAAGTAGGCCGCAAAATCTTTCTTTTTCTTTGAACTCCCTCAATCAAAAATCCTTCAATTCTCAAATGAGAATAGAAGGAATCATACCTTACATACAATATCTTAATTGAATTATATGTAATGATCAATAAATTCATTTTGATTCTACATCTACATGTGTAGAATCATAGCAACAACCAATTCAATAGATATTGGGGCTGGAATTGACGAACAACCAATACCGATATTAGTGTTTATCGGTGTCGAATAGAAATAAAAATGGGGCGTGGCCAAGTGGTAAGGCAACGGGTTTTGGTCCCGTTACTCGGAGGTTCGAATCCTTCCGTCCCAGACCAATTCTATCATAACAAAGATTGTTCTTTTTAAGAATCTTCTGTTTAAGGGTGTAATGTTGGATACAATGTGATCCAATCTTTCTTTGTGATTTCTAATGATTCTTCTATAGAATCATATCTTCCCTTTCGATTTTGTTTCTCACAAACAAACGGATCGAGTATCAATGACATGTGGATGGAAATAAATATCTTTTTTGATATAGGTAGGATGGGAACAAAGATCAAAGTGAAATTCAAAAAAAAAAACTGGGTGGGCCATTCAGCGTATGTTCGCCCCCTCGCCCATATTCATATTGAAGGTTAGTTAGTCATTTGGATAAACTTTATGCCCCATATCTATGATATTTGGATTCTCACATGATGCATTCTGAGTCGAAATGCGAAATAAAAGAGAAGTCTCTACCTTCCCTAAAGTAAATATAAATAAAGATAGGGTAGACAAAATGACTAATTCTATGTGGATCCTGAATCCTAAAAAACGGGGGGGTTCTTGGTATTAATTCCATCGCTGGAATTAAAGCTCCTGAGACTGGGGTGGGACAAAATCAAACAAAATAGTAACAACGAATTGATATGAACCCATTTTGCTTTGTACTTATACAAGACAGGATAGCATCCCATAAGAAGATCCTTTTAAATTGGCTTTGGATATGATTCATGATCCCCATGGAATTCGTGTCGATATGAGTTAATCCGCAAAGGAAAGGAAGGTATCAATTTTAAGACCCTTGTCATCCGGATCTTATTAACAAACAAGAAAATTCAATACGGAACAGATTATTTTCTTTGGACCTAATTTCTTTTATTTTGTATTTGATTTGGCTCCAATGAATAATTGGAAATCAATGTAGCGATCAATTGGGGGAGGGGGGAGATTCATACATTCACTTTACTTTATGGAAAGATTCCTGAATCTGAAGTAAGGAAAAATCTGTAGAAAATGAACCATGCCTATATGTATTGTTATTGTTCTATTTCAGTGATCAGTGACACCGGTGTTTCAGTTTTGGCGAAAAAGATCTGCGATCCCTTAAATACCCACGATTACCCCCGGTAACACTTGTTTGGTGTATCTGATGAATACGATAAAATCAGACTCCTACGATTCTGATTTTATCAATCAGATGAAAGAATACCTGAAAGAATACCGACCTTCATTTTTTCTTTCATGAGCCCCTTCTATCCATCCCCAAGAAAACAAAACAATTGGATTTGTTTCTTGACCCATTTATCTGGTTTAAATTATTGATGATTCAATCGGAAAGGAAACATAGAGGTCTCTTATGATGATCAAATTCGCGTCTGATTTAATTAATCAGATATCTGCTAAACATTTTTAGATCCTCGTTGTACCGACTTGTTGATGGATTTAGAGATTCAATTCAGTCTTTACTGGAAAACTTATTTCCAGTAATGATGTCGAAGTAGGAAATTCTTGAAATTGTTTTTTATGATTCCTTATAAATTCTTTCTACTCGAAGAAGTGTGACATTGGTGAATCTATCCTATCGAGTCACTTGCGATCTTTCCCGGTCATTGGAATAGCTTATTTGGTTAATGACTCATTCTGTTCCGGTATCGGTAATCTAATTAAAGACCCTTCTTTAGTTTTAGTTGTTTGAGAAAGAATTGGATCTTTCATGATTCATCATCCCTAACAATCTGTTGAAGATGTAAAGAAGTGTTAAGCAACGCATTTCTTCGTGTTTTTTATAAATGTGTTTCATTCTTCTAATAAAATATGGGGTATAATTATATTCTTGCTGAGACTTCTCCAGATCCATCTATGAAAATGAAAGTATGGAGGACTTCATATACTATATACCGATTGAGCCAATGACTATTCATGATTCCATATTGAATCAATTCCATACCGGTCCAAAATTAGAGGAATGTTATGGTAAAACTTCGTTTGAAACGATGTGGTAGAAAGCAACGTGCGACTTGAAGGACATTATCGGCTGTGGATTCTTGTACCCACCATTTTATATATCAAAGAAGATGCTCTCGGCTCGACATAGTTTGTTCTATTCCACTAGGACCCCAATTTTGGGGTTGTAATAAAATAATATAATTATAATATAGCACATGATGGAGCTCGAGCATAAAGAATTGGTTCATTTAGCAGAGAGAAGGATCTAGGGTTAATGCCAATCAATAAGTTGGAACAACTTCGTAAGTATATCTTCGGTATAGAAATTGAAAGGATCAAGTTCGAACAAGTAAAAAAAAAAAAGTAAAATGAATTTGTCGAAATAGTTTTACCAATTCCGATCAAAAGTGTATCACAGGGGAATCAATCGTTTCCATAGAACGAAATAACAAAAGGTATGTTGCTACCCTTTTGAAACAATTAAGGATCACCGAAGTAATGTCTAAACCCAAGGATTCAAAGCAAAGATAAAATAAAGGATACCGGAACAAGGAAACACCGTTTTCAATTGTCTCAACAACTAGATCAGAATGGGGAAGAAATAAAATCGATTCTAGGCGAGACAAACAAAAGAGGTTAGAGACGGCTCAATAAATGTCTAAGGATTTCCCTTCGAGCTCTTTGAGAATGACCCAACTTGAGTTATGAGTACGAATGAGATTTCTTTTTTTTTTTTTTTTTTTCAGGAAGGAAGAACAAAAAAAAATGACTCAAATCATAGTCTAATTGATGATTTTGTGGATCTATTTGCCACTACAATACATAAATTCGAATCATTCTTTTTCGAGCCGTACGAGGAGAAAACCTCTTATACGTTTCTAGGGGGGGTTGTTCATTTATGTCTATCCCAATGAGTCATCTATCGAATCGTTGCAATTGATGTTCGATCCCGAAGAGAGGGAAGAGATCTTCGTAAAGTGGGTTTTTACGATCCGATAAAGAACCAAACTTATTCAAATGTTTCCGCTATTCTATATTTCCTTGAAAAAGGCGCTCAACCTACAGGAACTGTTCATGATATTTCAAAGAAGGCGGAGGTATTTAAGGAATTTCGAATTAATCAAATGAAATTAATGAAATAAAAAAAAAGGGGGGGGGTGCCCAGTATCTAGCTTTGTCTAATTGTTTCTCCACCATTCCTTATTTTTTTTCTCTATTCTCTATTCATTGTTGCTCTCACATGACCCCGTATCATAGAACTATAAAAAAAAAAGATCTTCTCTTGATATGAGACAGATAGAAAAAAGATTGAGTGAATAGATGAAATAACTGGGAAATTATGGGATTACCATCAATCAGATGGTTTTCGTTGGGACTCCACCAACAAACAAAAGGTCAATCTTGCTTATTGTACCTCTATTGAATAAATATTGAATAAACCCGACATTTTTTTCCTACCGGAATTCCTTATTTATTTCCCCACTCATACTTCATCCCTTATCTATGTTGTAGTGTCACTCCAACACAAGTCCTTGTTTTATTTATTGAATTGGTTTTCTCAACATTCAATTCATATTGACAATGGTGTATCGAACAAATATAATTCGATCGTGGATAAATAGATCTATTTATCCACATTTCATAAGTTTGTTTCTTTATTTCACTCAAATGATGGGTTCGTCAATTTCGTTGTGACACAAGAAGTATCTTAGTTAATATAATGAAAAAAAAAAAATAGAGTATGGGTAGTCTATAAATTTTTACATCTATTTAGATTTTCTCTATAATTTATCCCAGAATCTGTTGTATTTTCATCTGATCTCTGTTCATTTTTATGTTCACAATTGATCATCAAATCTTTCTTTTTGATCTGTTGCTAGTTCAATGTTTTGACGAGGTCGGGCAATCGAATCTCTTTATTTATTTTTTATTCCGATCGTATCTACACACCCTATTTATATGGGTTGCTAACTCAACGGTAGAGTACTCGGCTTTTAAGTGCGGCTATGGTCTTTTACACATTTTGATGAAGCAACGGATTCGTCCATACCATTGGTAGAGTTTGTAAGACCACGACTGATCCTGAAAGGGAATGAAAGGAAAAAACAGCATGTCGTATCAATGGAGAACTCTTAGAATACTTCATCCTTAACGGATCGATACAAAATCTTGTTTTGATTCTTTTCTTGGAAAGGGGTCAAATCAATTCAAGTTGGGTCGAGTGAATAAATGGATAGAGCCCTATAGCTCCAATTATAGGGAAACCAAAAGCAACGAGCTTCTGTTTGTTCTTAATTCGAATGATTACCCGATCTAATTAGACGTTAAAAATATATTAGTGCCTGATGTGGGAAAGGGTTCTCTTGTGAGTGGATCATCAATTCCTTTTTTTTCATGAATCCTAACTATTCTCTATTATGTTCTCTATTATGTAGTGGAGACGAATGTGTAGAAGAAACGGTATACTGATCAAAATTCATTATTCCAAAGTCAAAAGAGTGATCGGGTTGTAAAAATAAAGGATTTTTAACCATCTCTTGTAACTATAACGAACATAAATAAATTGGATGGAAATAGGATCCGTTGATTGTCCTTTCTGGCTCCGGGGTATCTATTCTTTTCTTACTATATACCTTGTTCTGACCGTATCGTACTATGTATTATTTGATAACTCAAGAAATCGCCCATTTGGTTCAAGTGTAATTTCAAATGGAAATGGAGGAACTACAAGGATATTTAGAAATGGATGGATTTCGGCAACAATACTTCCTATATCCCTTTCTATTTCAGGAATATATCTACGCGCTTGCTCATGGTCATGCTTTAAATGGATCGATTCTTTATGAACCGGTGGAAAATTTAGATCATGACAATAAATCCAGTTCACTAATTGTGAAACGTTTAATTACTCGAATGCATCAACAGAATCGTTTGATTATTTCGGTTAATGATTCTAATCAAAATCGATTCGTTGGGCACAACAATCATTTTGATTCTCAAATGATATCGGAGGGTTTTGCAGTCGTTGTGGAAATTCCATTCTCGCTGCGATTGGTATCTTCCCTAGAAGAAAAAGAAATAGCAAAATCTCATAATTTACGATCTATTCATTCAATATTTCCCTTTTTCGAGGACAAGTTATCACATTTAAATCATGTGTCAGATATACTAATACCCCACCCCATCCATCTGGAAATCTTGGTTCAAACCCTTCACTCTTGGATACAAGATACTCCTTCGTTGCATTTATTGCGACTCTCTCTCTACGAGTATTGGAATTCAAATAGTCTCATTACTTCAAAAAATTCCATTTCCCTTTTTTCAAAAGAGAATCAAAGATTCTTCTTGTTCCTCTCTAATTCTCATGTATATGAATGTGAATTCATATTCATTTTTCTCCGTAAACAACCCTTTCATTTACGATCAAAATCTTTTGGATCCTTTCTTGAGCGAACACATTTCTATGCAAAAATAGAATATCTTGTAGTAGTGCTTTGTAACGATTTTCAGAAAACCCTAGGGTTGTTCAAAGACCCTTTTATGCATTATGTCAGATATCAAGGAAAATCGATTCTGGCTTCAAGGGGGGCTCATCTTCTGATAAAGAAATGGAAATCTCACCTTGTCAACTTTTGGCAATGTCATTTTGACTTGTGGTCTCAACCGGCCAGGATCCATATAAAGCAATTATATAATCATCCCTTTTATTTTCTGGGCTATCTTTCAAGTGTACGACTAAACTCTTCGGTGATAAGGAGTCAAATGCTAGAGAATTCGTTTCGAATAGATACTGCTATTAAGAAATTCGAGACCGTAGTCCCAATTATTCCTCTGATTGGATCATTGGCTAAAGCAAAATTTTGTAATGTATCAGGGCATCCCATTAGTAAGCCGTTTCGGGCCGATTTGTCAGATTCTGAGATTCTCAATCGATTTGGGCGGATATGCAGAAATCTTTCTCATTATCACAGTGGATCCTCAAAAAAACAGAGTTTGTATCGTATAAAGTATATACTTCGACTTTCATGTGCTAGAACTTTGTCTCGTAAACATAAAAGTACGATACGTGCTTTTTTGAAAAGATTAGGTTCGGAGTTCTTGGAAGAATTCTTTACGGAGGAAGAACAAGCTCTTTCTTTGATCTTCCCAACA
>JAQQXO010000261.1:0-41654 GCA_029852735.1 Persea americana | reverse complement strand
AGGGACTTGTGCGACATGTGCGACAGTCCTTATGTAGATGCCGGACTGCGTTGGACTGTTGCTGCAAGCGTCCGCATGATGCGGCGCCTCCAGCAGAAGCAGTTCTGGAAGTTTGTGATCTCACGCTCACAATCCTAACCCCATGCCGGTTCAGTCGCATGAGCCGGTCGAAAGTGGAATCTGCCCCCTTTTCGCCAATTTCCTCCTCTCAACCGTCTCAGCCAAGCATACTCTTTTTTCCTACCACGCATCCGAACATCTTCCAACCTCTTTAACGTGATTCTTGCGCCTTTGTAGCTCTTCTCATATGCCGCTAGAACTTCCCCAAATAGAGCTTCCTCGCGAGGGTGCGTTGAACCAAAGGCGCGCTCGAGAACATACAAATCTACAGCCCGCTCTTCCTCTTGAACGGCCTGCGTCGCGAGGCCAAAATCTATGAGCACAATCTCCCCGGCAAGTGCGCCTGGCACGAGTTTGTCTCTTGATTCCTCTTGTTGTTGCGGCACTTGCGGCTCGACCATCATATTGCTCGTCGTCAGATCTCCGTGAATGATTCCTGCAGCATGCAATTTCCCCACCGCGGCGCCGACCCGCCGTAACAGGGCGCGCAGTTCCATATCCTCCCCGCCAGTCTCCTTCGTCCCAGTACTCGCATTCGCCTTTCTCTCCCTCAATGCTTGTTTCACCGTCACGCCGTGGATCCACTCCACAATCAACCACCCGTCGTCCGCGTCCAGCGCGAGCACCGCAGGCACTCGAACATCCTCGCGCAAGCACTTCGCGAGCACGCGGGCTTCAGCCAGAATGCGAGAGCGAGTAAGGCGCTTGTCGAGGATCGCATGGCGCCATTGTTTCTTGGGACGGATCTTGAGGGCGACGGGGCGAGAGGCGCTGAGAAAGGTGGTCTTGTAGAGATGGGCTTCGGCACCTTGGGTGATGAGTTGTAGAGCGGCAGCGTTGGAGGAGAAGGGAAGAGGAAGGTAGGGCGCTGGAGCTGGCGAAGGTGGCTTCGACTCGGAGGCAGCCATTGGCTGGAGAGGCGATGATCCTGTCGTGGCTACGACTTGTTTTACTGCATGTTGGAAAAGTTGGACTGTTGGTGGGGTCGAAATCAAATTGGGAGATGATGAGGGGTCAGAAATATATGCAAGGTTATGCATCTTGTGCACGATATCACGAGGGAGATGTAAACGTCATCTCAAGTCCCACTTCAAGATGATTGATCTAGCTTATGCTCCATGCAATGATAACCTTCATTAACTATTCTCATCACTACAGTCTGTCCGGTCCTGCTCCGGGGAACCTCGCAGGAAATCGACAAGCAACCTTCAGTTCCACAGCGAAATGATCCACGTACTCATCTGATTCAGCAATAAGATTAAAATGTGATCCAACCAGATCGCGAAAAATCAAGCTATCCTAGAAGCTTTGCAACAGCACGATAATCAAGCTTCCCAACTAGAGATGTGGGCATCGTCTCGAGACAACGAATTACCTTTGGAACGTAAGGAGGTGGCAGGCCATTTTCCGCTGCCACTCTCACCTGCTCTGCAGTCAAATCGCCTCCACCTGCCACTGCGCAAGCCAAAACATTTTCTACCACCACGGCGACGACGCGAACGTTGGACGAAAGGACACTCTGCAATCTAGCCTGCACATCATTGAGGTCGACACGGAATCCATTCAACTTCACCTGTCTGTCGGTCCGGCCGATGAATGCAACCTGCCCATCGGTGGTCCAGTAGCCCCAATCGCCGGTTCTGTACATTCGACCGCTGTCGCTGGGTCTGATTGTGTCGGGACAAATCGGTGCTTTGTTTCTGCTTCAAGCCCGATGTAGCCTTGGGATACCTGCCCTCCCGAGATGTATATCTCGCCAGCGACGAGAGGCGGCACCAATCGGCCATGCTCGTCGAGGATATAGACGCGTATCGAAGGTAATGCCCTTCCAATGGTCACGGGTTCACCGGGAATGATCCTCTGGATCGTAGCTAACAGATGGCATTCTGTTGGACCGTACGCATTGTGCAGGATGGCTCGCCCTGCTGACCATCTGTCGGCAACTCCCTGTGGCAAGACTTCAGCGCCGAGGTAAATGTGCTTGAGATGGTGGTAGTCTTCTGGGTTCAGCTCTGCGGCGAGGGAGCAAGTCATACTCAGTGCATCTACTTTGGAGAAATGCTCAAAGGGATCTAGGGGATCTTTCAAGACCAATGTGCCGCCAAAGCAAAGCGCAGAGAATGCCTCATGCAGAGCAGCGTCGAACGGAGGAGCCATTGATTGTGCCACTCGAGTCCCTGGCACAACGTATAGGCGAGCGATTGGTGCCCCCGTGAGCACACTGACAACTCCTGAATGGGAGCACAGAATCGCCTTTGGCTGGCCAGTGGTACCGGAAGAGAAGCAGATATAAGCATTTGACATTGGCTTCGGCTGTCTTGTGGTGGTCTCATCAGCATATTCGCATCGCTCATTCTCGGCATCACGCAGAATGGTTTCGACACACAGCCTCAACTGACAACCATCTGGGCTCACTATGTCGGTGTCTTCTAGGGGGACCAGAAAACACTTCGGCCTTGGATATCGCATAGTGCCGCGATCGAAGTGGATGCGGCAAATCTACCGCTTGAGGTGAAAAGACACAATCCGCCCACATAATAGCAAACATCGCGACAACCCAGTTGGTCGATCCGTCTGCATGCAGTTGCACGACGCTTCCGGGCTTCAACAAATCTCGTAGCCTGCGCCCAACGCAGCGAACTTTGCTTGCCAGTTCTCCATAAGTGATCTGCTGACCCCGGAATTCCAACGCTGGGCTATTGGCTTGGTGCAGAGCCTGATTCTGGAAGAGGGACACGATATCCGCATCAATGCCTTCCAGTGTGGTCCTGCTCGACATCAAATTACCCCACTCGAAGAGCTTATGGGTCTGAGAGTCAGGAATCATGTTCTTAAGACATTCTCCAACTCCCATTGAACCTGGCCCAAGACATGCCAATGCTTTCTCGAAAAGATCGGTCATGATACGCATCTCCGATATGGTCGCCATTCGCTGTTGAAAGCGAATCGTACTCTACCGGTTGGGCCCACATACAAAGTGGGAAGCGTCTCTTTAGGAGACATGAACTCCCGGCTGTCTGTCCCCAGAATACCAAGGTGTATATGGATAGGGATCACTCGAGATCACGACGAGGCCTCCCAAGGAGAAGCCGTCAGCAGGATCAGAATAAGACATTTCTTCTAGCTCAAGCACCTTGTGGAACACTTGCTCCAACAAACTATGAGCTGTGTCATGTTCGTTGATATCGAGGGTAAGGACAAAGATGATGCGCAATTCCCCATCACCTCTTCGATGCCCCTGACGGGGAGCGATCTTCGAGAGCTGACAGACATCAGGGAGACCGCCTGAGAGCTTTGCAATTTTGACAGGACGAGTCCCATGGCTGCTCGCACGAGAACTTCGAAAGTGAAACCTGTGCGTGATTGGAAGCTTTTGAGGTCTTCAGGATAGGAGACCGTGATAGACCGCATGCGCACTCGTGACGACGATCGGGTTCCAAGAGCCTGTAGCAACGGATGATTGCGTGATAACGCAGGCACTTCCCGCGTGGACCAAAACGCTTTGGCAGCTGACCGGTGCTGTTGTTGATATTCGGTCAGGGTGTCTCACCGTCTCGAACGTGTTGTCGTTGATTTCCAGGGAAAGGGACGGATCGGCCATGAGTGCATCAATGTGCTGCAGCAAGATATTTGATGACTTGCCGTCCATCAAGGAGGCGTGGTGAAACCAGTGCACAACACTCAGCTTACGGACGCCCAATGACTTTCTAGGAGTCAAGACCCGAAACACGGGCTCTGATGATGCCTCTATGCTCCAGGTACGGATTGACTCTTCAAGGTCAATCTCCTTCAGTGACTCGACCAGCGACTCTGTCCAGTTCAACTCAAATGACTTCCTCAAGGACGCCTCACCAATAGAGGCTTGGTCTCTACATCGAACTTGATACGAAAGACCTGGTAGCTGGACATTGCTTTCGCAAAAGCTTCTTTGAGCCGGGGTAGAACATCTGTAAAGCAGTATTGCGTGGCATGTTGGGCTGCCGCGCCCGGTATAAGATGCGTGTAGTGAGCCGTCGCCGCTTGAATGAAGGTAATGGGAAGGCCGGCAGTCGGAATCACCTTTGAATACGCTGAATAGGATCGAGTGTTTCATCATCGTTACTATTGACTCCTGAGCCCGCTGGTGCAGAATCATCGTCTAAGACAGGCCGTGCTGATGACTTGATGGCCAGTTGTTTGATCTCTTTCTGATCGAGGAGACTGCCGAGGCTCGTCGCTCGCAAAATGGCACCAACACCTATATTGACATGCAATGCAGTCTGAATCAGCTTGCTGAACCGGATCGCGAGCAGAGAGTCGCCGCCATTGCGAATAAAGCTTTCGTTAAGCTTGATGCGAGTCGGTTCGACGTGCAGTAATGTGCATAAGCGCTCCAACAATGCCTCATCGATCTCCGGACGGGGCTGGAGCGCTGCTTTGCCCATTTCTGATGGAATGTAGGATTTTGATAGTGATTCGAGAGCTTGCACTCGCTTTCAACACATTCTCTGAACTGCCATTCCTTCTTCTTTTCATCGATGATCTCTGAATTTATGTAAACAATGCCAAGACTGGACTTTATGTCTCACCGCTTCGCAACGTCACCACGTCTCTCCCTCCCGGCCTCCTTTCAACCCATCATGACGGCTAGCAATCAATACTCGTGAAGTAGCAGTAGCACTCTCGTACGCTGCGTGTGACAGGTCGCAATCTTGGGCTGTTTGCGGGGGCCTCGAGCGGCCTCTCCATGCTCCGTTGTCCAAGGACGGTGGAATGACCCCTTTGTCCCTGCGTCCAACCCACATACCCCGCCATTCCAAAGGCGAGATATCGAATGATCGTCGACAATTGAGGCCGCCGTGGCTGATGTATCGGGTGCTACATTGGCCTCTCTTGTCCCTCCAGGATTTGCTAGGGCAGAGCGGTGTCAGAGAGCAGCTGATATATGATTGGTCGAGATGCTGCATAGGATGGCAGGATGCGGGAAGAATACTGACCCTCACACAAAACCCGAGGCAGCGGCCACTTCATCGCGTTGTTGGTGTGAATGGGCTGTGAAGATCTCTCGGGGAATTATCCCGCGACCCGTCCGGCTGGCACGTTTTTGGACTATCGTCTTGCTCTTCCCTTCGTGGCGCCGGACATCGGCCCATCTCCATGCGGTTCCTCGGTCTATCAAACCAACACGATGGCGTATAGCAGACTATAGGACTGCAAGCGACGTCCGAGTACATGAGGCGGGCCGTTAGTTCGTTCCAGAGCTGATCGGGACCTTTTCTCCAGCAAGGGATGTTCCATAACTTAGCATGAATTCGAGACTACTCATTGCTATTGGCCTCGAAAAAGCAGACGCTACAGGGAGCAGGAGCGAATCGTACGAGCAGGAGTACATTTCAAATGAGGGAATCCCGAGAACTTTACGATACAACAATAAGATACACAAAGCTCTTTGTTCGCCGACCCTCCTGTCACCTCATGGATGAATGCAACCTCTCAATTCCCAGGAAGAATGCATGTGAAGATAGTGAACAGCCACAAAACGATCCTGGTGTTGATGATCCATTAGCGTTTCGCACCGCTCAGTGCTCACGCGATCACGGCTCTACGTCACGTCCACACCAACTGTTCGCTGTCATTGTGAATGCTGCCCAGAGATTGATGATTCCGTGGGCGTAACTGAAAAGAATCATTGCCGGAATGTACTTGACGTCCGAGGGGTAACGTGTGAAATGTGGCCAGATCTTGATGGTCTTGAAGAGCAATGTCCACAATGCAAATAGCATCAACGCTTGATGTTTGAAGCTCGCCGACTCCGTGTACAAGGCATGATTCAGAAGGAGGAACAGACCGCCGTCAATCACTATGGCGGGTGTCATCAAAGTTCCCAGATAGACTGCGTACGCTGACCAGGAATGACGGCGCACCAATACGACTGTTGCATCACAACGGCTAGGTTCCCTGCCAATGTGACCGGGGCCCATCGCAGACACTGTGCCAGGAAGCGAGAGTCGTGTGCCACCTCGGTGAAAAGGGCAGCTTCGTGTGAGTACACCAACTTGATCTTCCACCCCTGCGAGAAAAGTCCCATTGTGTATCTTTTGTCATCTCCGATCTTGATTCGTCGTCCAAAGAAATCATCTTCGATGAGAAACTTTTCGAATTTAGGATCCTGAATGATCTCGGATCGAATTGCACAAGACCTGCCAGAAAGGGTTGAGACTGCACCGTCAATGACATTGGTTGTCATGGTGTTGAAGTTGCGCCTTCCAGGTAACATGCTCCTAGAAAGCTCCACACATTATGATGGAGAGTGCGAATCCCGTGTTGGCTGGGTCCCGTTGCTCCGACGGCTGGATCCACGAACGGTCCAAGGAGACTTGAGAGGAATGTGTGATGCCATCGTACATCGTCATCGCAAAGGACGCATATCGGTGTTTGCACCTTCTTGATGCCCGCAATCTGCTGCAGCCGTTTGCCTAATCTGGGCACAGAAACGATGCGAATGCGCTTGAAATCCAGGCTGTCTGCGAGCGCTTGGGCCGTTGTGGCATCGTTCTCGTGGACAACAAGAATGATTTCGTAGGGATCATTGAAGGCCATAGATCGCAGTGCTGGCGTTATATCGCCCTTCAGAACGGTAGGGAGCAAGACGGTGACATCAGCCGGCGTATACTGTGGCTTTTCTGTCGGCATGACCGGCTTGACCAGGAAGAAAAACACCACAGCATGTACGAGCGTACGGAGGTAGCGAATTGCGAAGAGGGCGAGGAAGACTGCCCCGTATGTCGAGCGACACCAAGACATGGTGGCCAAGATGAAAGATTGCAAAGAACTGCTGAATAGGAGTCGAGAGCTTCTGGTGTCTGCTTAGGGGGTCGTCGGGATGTTGGAACTTGGGTATCGAGGTTTTATGTCTACCTCTTCGACCAAATGGTTGTTCCCATTCGGTTCATCATCTTCACAGCATCCCGGCGACAACAGCAAGACAGCGTCACCAACCACGACAACTGCACGACGACGCTTTGAGAATGATGTTTGAATCACATCTTCTCAAAGCATTCCTGGTGGTCCTGCCCTCAACAGTGACCGTTTCCGTGAAGGCGTAACATGAGAAATGCAAGGTCAACGGGTTCCTTCTTTGATACTGACCGTTGGTGAACAACATCTGAGACACTGTGAATTGATACCCTCACCGTGGGCAACGGTCTCAAATGGTGACAAGCAAGGAATTTCTCCACCCTCGCATTGAGAGTTGTGATTGGCCGCTGTCCCTTGACCCAAGGGGAAAAGAATCAATGCCGGGAAGTGAAAGGACCCTGGACAAAGATATGTGACGTTCATTACTTCTCCAGTCACTCGTGCCGTTGGCCTGGTCTCAAGGCTCTGCTGCTGTTAACAAGAAAGTGCCGGAGTATCTGATTTGACAGATTTGTCACCGCTCCTTGGAGACCTCAAGCAAGGACCCGGCTATCTGTTCACATCTGGTAATTCCATGGTGACACACCTTGCGTGAAGCCCCCGAGGGGTACATTTTCGAGGAGAGCAACGCATCCAAGGCCACGTAAGGATGTGTTGTACGTTCATCCCCATGGTGATAGTGGTCGGTATTATCTCCAGGCTCTAGCCACGGATTCAAAATCACAGAAAGTTTGCTATTATTCCTACTGATCAATCGGCTCGGCAGTGTCCGGTTGGGTATTAGGGTTCTTGGATATTCTAAGAAAGCTGTCGGAAAGGGCGATCTTGCACCGAGCGTTCGGAGATTTTGAGCGACGCAGGTCTTACAGCTTTGCTTCTTGAGTCATTGACGCGACGAAATCACCCCTACGGAAGAATTGCGCCACGGCTGAGTGCAAGCCCCTGACGATATCGAACGGGAAGTTGACCTTTGACAATCGATTCTAATGAAAGCCTTGCAGCCTTGTAGGCCTCACTCATTGACACGTTTTTATGATACTAAGCAATTTTACTGCCACAGTAAGCAGTAGTGAACACGAGCGGTCACAGGCAATGAAAAGCATGAAAGCCATTAGTCTACAAAAAAGGATCCTGCGATTGGTACATCCCGAAGTCAGCTATTGCGGCTACGAATCACTCAGTCTTACAGGTAGCCGACAAGCCTTCGAAGTCTCGTATGGAAATCCGAAATGCTGATGACGGAATCGAATAAAACTAACCCAAAGCAGTAAAAACAGCAGACTGATTTAGGAAAGTCATTGGTCTAACACCATTGAAACAGTCAACTAACATCATTCGAGGACCTTTATCTCGGACAAACAACCATCTGACCCGCCCTGGTGGTTCATAGATGCTAGTCTTATTCAACGACCCACGCGGAGCCCGGGAGAAGGCTCTCGGCCCTCTCGTGTGAGAAAGCTTGCGGCAGACACCGCATACACCGCACACGCCCCTGACCAGAACATGCAACCCTTGCAGCTTTGGGTTACCGCTCCCCCGGGCCCTCCCCCCGACGAACCCTTTGGTGTTGAAGACGTAAGCATCGTTGGTCTTCTTCACCGACCCCAGAGATATCGGCACATTCCTGTTATCAAGCCTTGTCTCCGGAGATCTGCAGGGTGCTGGACCCCTGGCGCCGGAGCAACGGGTCTCGAGAATATCGACGATGTTACATTGCCGACGTCAAGTTTGTTTTCTCGAGGACAGCTTGTGTGAAGGTGGCAAATGGTTCACGGATATCTCGGAAGAATTAAAGGGTTTGGACTCGGGGTCTACATTGCTGGCTTGACTCTTCAACGTGATTCTTTCCTTCCGAATTTAATAAGGCATTCTCATGTCGATACGGATCACTGACCGCCGTCAATTACTATTGCTATTACACATTGGCGAAGGACGAGCAATCCGCAGCTCATGGTCCTAGGTTACGAAAAAGAGTATCCATGAGCAGAGGACACGCCACAATGGAGAAAGATCTGACTTCCACTGCTTCTGAACGAGAAGCTTCAACAGAGACTGCGACGTCTGAGCAAGTCTTTCTGCGGGATCAGTTGCGCATCGACGACATCGCCGCGTCGTTCTTGAGCATCTACGCGTATGCCACTAAACTCGATCTTTGCGTCGTAACTGGGAGCCTGCTGTGCGCTTTGGTGGCTGGAGCTGTTTCTCCTGTTGCTGCTGTATGTTCCAATTACCACTGCTGCCCTCTTTCTACTTTCCCGCCTTTCTTGCTCCCCCCTCTGAAACGAACATCCCCGATTAACTTCGCACTGCGTGAATCACAGTACATCGGCGCGAACATTGTGCTTGCTTTCGTACAAGCAGAGTCCCTAGGGAGCGTAGTCGAGGCGCTGCTGGCCCGCTATGTGTTATACTACATCTACCTCCTCATCATTGCCCTGGGGACGAATTTTCTCTCCATGGCGGGTATGAACTGGACTGGAGCGCGGATCACGCGGCGGATCAAGCTGCAGTACTTCGCATCTATTCTCCGGCAGAACATCGCATTGTTCGATGACAACGGCAGCAAGGATCTCCTGTACCAGCTGATCGAGGACACCAAAGCGGTGCAGCTGGCCATCTCGTTCAAGCTGTCGCAGACGGCGAGTGCGGTGGGGACTCTGCTCACGGCGTACATTCTCTCTTTTGCGCTGGACTGGGTGCTCACGTTTGAGCTGATTGCGTGTCTGGCGTTTAGTCTTGTGCTGCTGTTTTTTCGGCGAGAAGCTGACCGTCCGCTATAGCAATCGCGGGATGGCAGCATCGGCAGCCAGTTCGGCGATCGTCGGCGAGGCGCTGGGGGCGATCAAAACGACCATGTCCCTGGCATGCAGCCGTACATGCACGACATATACATGGAATCCGTCCAGGCCGCGTCCAAGAATGGCATCGCCCTCTCGTCTATCACCTCGTTCTTGGTGGCCGTGTGCGTTTCGAGCGGGTATTTCAACGTCGCCTTGGCTTTCTGGCAGGGCTCGCGGCGGTATGTTGACGGCCAGACGACATTCACGTCGGTGTTGGCTATCGCGAATGTCACTCGGGGCGCTGCCTTTCGCATTTTAGGCGTCGGTGCCAATATGGAAGCCTTCACGGCCGGGTTAGGAGCCATCCGTCGACTCGCACGCATTATCCGGAGATGTTCACCCATCGATTCTCATCTGACGAGGGAGACGTCTCACCGGAATGCGACAGTCTGATCGAGATGCGGCGCGTTCGGCATGTCTATCCCAGTCGACCGGGGTCTGTTGCTCTAGATGATGTCAGTATCACTTTCCCCATGGGCCAGACGATCGCCCTGGTCGGCCATTCAGGATCGGGAAAGAGCTCCATCTCCAGCTTGCTTCTGCTGATTCTACGACCCTGTAGCGGGTCGTATCTTGCTGGACGGTAAAGACCTGGCGACCTACCAGCTCCGGTGGCTGCGACAGCAAATCGCCATCGTCAAGCAAGAGTCCTTCATGTTCGATCGTTCGGTCTTTGACAACATCGCCCTGGGCTTGACGGGCGCGGAATGGCAGGATATCCCGGACGAGACGCGACAGAGACTGGTCTACCAGGCTGCCGAAATGGCCCAAGCGAATGACTTTATCGCGCAGCTCCCACAAGGATATGATACCCTCATCGGCCCACGCGGTTCCTCCTCTCTGGCGGCCAGCAGCAACGCCTTGCCATCGCCCGGGCGCTCGTGGGCAATCCCCGCATCCTCATCCTCGACGAGGCCACGTCGGCTCTGGATGTGGAGACCGAGGCCAAGCTGCTGACTGCCATGGCTGAGTTTGGACGACGCCGGACGACCATTGTTATTGCTCATCGACTCTCGACCATCTCGCACGCAGATAAGATTGTGGTGCTGTCGCAGGGGAGAGTCGTCGAGAGTGGCACGCACGATGAGTTGGTCGCGGCAGAGTCCCACTATTGCAGGATGGTGCAAGCTCATGATTTGGGTCATGGAGATGAGTCTGTCCACGGGGACCAGTCCAGTTCAGAGGAGATCTTGTGGACCGAAAAGCACGACGAGACGACTTTAGAAAAGCTCGAGAAGGGGCCGTCTGTTGTATCGGTTGCAGAGGTCAGTCAAGACAATCCAGAGGCTCCAGACGTTACGCCATCGTCCGTGTGGTCCACCTTCATGTTCCTGCTGCGATCGAACAAAGACATGATGTTCTGGCCAGCAATCGGACTCATCTGCTGCATCATCGCCGGGGGTGAAGAGCCTGCCTCGGCCGTGATCTTTGCAAAAGACCATCACGAGCCTCGCGCTGCCGATGAGTGACTCGGATGAGATCCTCCACCAGACAGGCTTCTACTCCTGGATGTTCTTCCTCCTCGCCACCGTCATGCTCCTGAGCCTCGCCGTTCAGGGGGTCGCCTTTGCCTTTAGCTCGCAGGCCCTGTCGAACCGGCTCCGGAGCTGGGCCCTGCTGCAGTATCTGAGGATGGACGTGGCCTTTTTCGACGAGAATGCGCATTCCGCCCCAGCTCTCTCCGCGTTCCTCGCCGATTCGACCAGCGAGATCGCGAGCCTCATCGGCACCGCTCTCGGGACCATCTTGATCTGCGTCTCCACACTCCTGTCCGGCGCGCTCGTCGCCCTGGCGCTGGGCTGGAAGCTGGCGCTCGTGTGCATCTCGGTCGTCCCCTGGTCATCGGCGGGGGATACTACAGCATCCGCCTGATCGGGGCCGCCGAGGCGCAGCACGCCGCCCTCGCCAACCGCACCGCGGCATACCTGGGCGAGGCGCTCGCGGGGATCCAGACCATCGCAGCGCTGACCCGCGAGCAGACGGTTCTCGAAGAATTCACGCGCCTCCTCGACGCCAGCGCCCGCGACGCCCACCGCATCAACCTCCAGACCTCGCTGCTGTACCGCCGTCTCCCAGTCCGCATACAACGCCTGCATGGCCCTCGGCTTCTACTACGGCGGCCACCTGATCCTGCGCGGCGAGTACTCGCTCTTCCAAGCCGTGGCCGTGCAGACATCCGTCTTGCTCAGCGCCCTCTCCGCCGGCGTCTGCTTCACCTGGGCCCCCAACATCGGCAAGGCCCAACACGCGGCCGCATCCCTGCAGCAGCTCCTCGCCCGCCGCTCCCCGATCGACCCCTCCTCCCCCCGCCGGCCGTGACCCGGGGCCCATCTTCGCCGCGCCGGGGGGCGCAGACCTGGTCCTCGACGCCGTGAGCTTCGCCTATTCCTCCCGGCCAGACCACCTCGTGCTCGACGGGGTGAGCCTGCGCATCCCGCGGCGCCCACGTCGCGTTCGTAGGGGCGACGGGGGTCCGGGAAAAGCACTCTTCTCGCCCTCCTCTCGCGCTTCCACGACCCCATCCGCGGCCAGATCCTGCTGGGAAACACGCCCCTCCCCGCCCTGCGCCTGGCCGCCTACCGCCGCGCCCTCGCCCTCGTGAGCCAGGACCGCAGCTCTTCGCGGGCACGATCCGGTCGAATCTCACCCTCGGCCTCGACGCCCCCGAATCGCTCTCCGACGCACACCTCCTCCGCGCCTGCCGCGACGCACACATCGCCGACTTCATCCAGAGCCTCCCGTACGTCCCCCCCTCCCCTTTCCCACCATTCACCCCCTCACTAACCCCTCTCTCAACAGGCAAGGTCTCTCCACCCCCCTCCACCCCCCCTCAACCCTGAGCGTCGGCCAAAAACAACGACTGATCCTCGCCCGCGCCCTCCTCCGCGCCACCCCCATCATCCTCCTCGACGAAGCGACCTCCGCGCTCGACGCCCACGCACAGACGGCCGTGTCGCAGGCTCTCACCGCCGCGCAACGCCGGGTTGCACCCTCGTCACGGTCGCGCATCGGCTGAGCACCGTGGTGCGCGCGGATCGGATTTATGTGTTGGAGAACGGGCGGGTGGTGGAGGAGGGGGCGCATGGGGAGCTGGTGAGGCGGGAGGGAGGGGTGTATAGCCGGTTGTGGGGGGTGGGGGGAGGGGGGAGGAGGCGTGGGGGAAAGGGGTCGTGAGAGGTTTGCTTTTGCGGGGGGGTGGGAGGGGGAGGGGCGAGGCTGCGGGGATAGGGGATCGTTGGGGGAGGGCGTGATTTTCCTTTTGGATATGTCGTGTTCATCTGCGAAAGCGATGCGTGGGGGAGGACATACATACACGGAAAATGCGCAGGGGGGATACATCCCTCATCAATCCCATCCCATCCCAGCGTAGCGCAGCGCAGTAATTCCCCAACGAGAAGTCGCCGCATGATTTCCCGATCGAGAGATACGAAAGAAAAACGCACAAGAAAAAGAGAAAGCAGCAAGGAAAAAACAAGGGGGAAAGGACCCCTTTCCCAAACACCATAACTGTCATCATAAACGCCGCGCAAAAAGCGGCTCGCAGGGGGAAAAGGGGCCAGAGTTCGAGATGCGAGATGAGAAGGGGGGGGGGACAGATAGGGCGTGTGAAACGCTGTTCTGCGCCATGCTTTGTCGAGAGGGGAAATCAAAAAAGGAAGAGAAAACCTGTTAACGCCGGAGACGGAGAATGTCACGAGGGGAGGAGGATGCGCGGGAGGAATGATTTGGAGTTTGAGAGTTTCAAGGGGGGAGGAGGGGAGAGAGAGGGGGAAAGAGGGAAAGGAAGGGGAAAATCCCTTCAGTCCTCATAGATGGTCTCCAGATCGAGATCGGCGCGGCGCTCGCCGCCACAGACCGACCAGCGCTTGCGCTCGCGGTTGGACGCGCGGCCGAAGCCGAACCCGGCGGCGCGACAGCGGGGGTTCTGGTCGTCCGGGTCATCGGGGTGGTCGGCGCGGTCGGCGCGGTCGGCGGCGAGTTTGAGCCGGTCGATGCGCTCGGCCTCGATGGCCTTGCTCTCGAGGTCGGGGGCGTCCTCGATCGTCTCCAGGGAGCTAATCGAGGGGGACCGGGAACGCTGGGACGACGGCGTCGAGGAGATGCTGCTGAAGGACGAGATGCTCGCGTAGTGGTGCAGGGAGGGGTAGAGTTCGTTGAAGCGCTGCGGGCCCAGGGAGGGGGATTTCGGAGGAGCTGGGCGCTGGCGAGGCAGAGGTCGAGGCGGAGCTCTCGCTGAAGGGGGTGAGTGGGGAGGAGAGTGTGGTGACAGTGTGGAGGGGTGAGGCCGGGCGGCGGCGGAAGAGAGGATGAGCGGGAGAAGGATGCTGGTAGGTATTGTGCGGGAAGTGGCTGTGGGCCGCCCGGGTTGATGTCGAGCTCGCTGTCCTCTTGGATGGCCTCGATGGCGCTGCCGGGGACGGCTTCGTACACGCCGGACGAGCGCGGCGAGTCGTCGTGCAGTCGGTAGGGGGAGCGCGGACGTGCGGGGGAGCGCAGAGAGGTCGTCTGCGACGAGGGCGCGAGACTGGCGGTTGGCGTGGCCGGCTCGAAGCTGCGCGCCGCAGCATTCATCGCCGGGCTGGAGGTGCGCGCGCATGATGCTCGGAGATCCCAGCGCGGCTCCACTAGAGCGCGAACGCAGATGATGTCTCGAAAAGGGTGAGCGGGGACGGTGTGTGCTCGTGGGGCGCAGCGTCTCGAATTGCTCGCGCAGGCTGGCAGACGCAGGAGAGCTGTCTGCTGTGGTCGTTGGGACGTCGGTCGAGATTCGCAGGGTCGTAGTCGAAGGCAGCAAGACCCCGCCGTCGCTGTCGCCGTCGGTATCACCCGAGGCATCCAGCTCTTCGCCAGTCTCCTCTTGGAGGCGCGAGTGCTCTTCCGACTGCGATGCCGAGCGACGATCGGCTTCGTGGATGGTCAAACGGCTCATATCCACCCCCAGCGCGTCGGTGGAATGCGCATGCATGATGTGCGAGCGGCCCTGTGTTTCGCGAGCCGCTTATGGGACGGAAGAGGCAGCAGGCATGGATGAAGGTGCCGCAGCGGACGAGCAGTGCTGGGGCGCGGCGGGGAGGACAGCGTAGAGGTAGTCGTCGGTCTGTGAGACGTGTTGGTGTGTGTCCCGGATAGGCAGGCGTCGAGGCACGGAGCTAGAAGGTCGACATGAATGATGCAGTGAGAGTGGAATTGAAGACGTGTCTGGAGTGAGCGCAGCGGAGGAGAGCAGTAATTGATGCGTCGTGATCGGCGAGTGGAGAGTCTCAACGAGGATCACCAGAAGATCCAGAGCGAGAGAGGACCTGCAGGCAACAAAGTGCATGACTAATCGTACCCTGGGGCGGAGTTCGTCCGTCTTGATTCGGTCTTGGCGTCCCCTCGCGGCGATCTAGACATGCAGCCACTCCAGTCTGGGGGTCCACGACGATAACACCATTCGACTCCCCCGTCCAGGATCAGGATCATATGCTCGTCTGATTGGATCTCGACAGCTTCGTCCTGCGAGGACACTTCTCCCGTGCAGACAGGGACGCTGGTCCTGCGCTGACCACTGGCGTAAAGGGCTTCCTACGCGGCAGACAGACGAACCTCAATCAAGAAACCCCATCCACCGCGAGACGGTCTGCATACGCGATGGACGAGACTCGGGCTGGCAATCCGCGCGAGTCGGTGATCTGACAAGCAGAGGCCGGCGGGCAGAACCCTTGCGTAAACGTCTCCACTCTGCCCTCGCCATAGCGCGCCTCGCCCAGCCGTGCGTGGCCTCCTCCACCTCTCGCGCCCTGTGGAATGCGCGTGTTGAGGCAGCAGTGCGACGGGAGGATGCAGACGCCCCTCACCTGGTGCTGGGCGGGTGATTTTTCCCAGCTGATGCGCCGTCGTGACTCGCCGAGTCTGCTTCCCCAACCGTGCTGGCGAGTTCCACGCTCCGGTCGCGCTGGAAGCTCGCTTCTGCCGACGACAGCAGCAGCAGTGGTGGGCGATGGCTCTCGGATCTGTAGAGGCATCCGCCCCACTCCGCCGGGCCAACGCGCAATCGTAGAGATAAGCTCGACGTCTCGACGTATCGCCGCTGGCCCTGCGCAGTGTCGACGAGGCCAGATGACGGCATGGGACACGCCGTGCTGGCGTTGAGTGCCGCATTCCTCAGCGAATGCTCACGCAATATGTAATCCCGGCAGTCGCGGAATTAGGGGACCTATGCACATCATCGCCATGGGACCGTCCACCCAAACCCAAGCCCTCGCCCGCCCTCAACGAGCGGGTTGCCGCTGATGACGATGATCACGGAGCAAGAACATCACACCCGCCTGCAGCCGTGACGACGTCCCTGGACCCTTGCCAGTGGTGATTCGCTCGCTCGCCAGTCACTCAGAACGTGCGAGGGACGCGACGCAAAGGCAACGGATCCGACACCGCAGATCGCAGCATCAGCACAGCCAGTGGATGGCACATTGCCCTCTCAGCAGACGTCCAGCACCATCGCCAAAGAACACCCCTCCCCAGCAGTCAGACCCTGCCGTCACGCGCAAATCGCCTTGGGACCGCCTTAGGACGCGCAAACTGTGTGTGCCGCGTGGACTCTCTCGCGCCAGTCATCCCCCCGTCCCAGAATCCACAGCCCACCTCTCCCATCCAGAACGACACAATTCAGTCCTGGATGAACTCCGCGTGCCGCACCCATTCCCATCTCCCCCGTCTCCAGACGACCTCCAGCCGACCTCCACCCATGGATAGCACACAGCATCGCCACACTATCTATCCCAGCTGCCAAACCTACAGCCCCGAGCGCGCACGCGTTCGAGACCAGTACAGTATAGCAGTCTCTCTACCCTGCTCATCACATTCCAACGCTACTCTCCCATAAAACTCACCCCAACACCCCTCCAACCCTCAAACCCTCGACCCCCCGCCTCCCCTCCACTCCCCATCCCGCACGCGCACAGTAAAGTTACTCTTACGTAATCCCCTCGGCCCGTCCCCCTCGCGCCCGCAGACCAATGCCCCCGGGGGCACTCACATGATCATACTCTCTATCGCATCCCCTCCCCCTGTACCGACGCCCTACAGTACTTGCACAACACCACGTGTCAAACGGAGATTCCCCCGCGGCGAGATGAGATGTGTACCATCAAAACGACGAGAATTTCTGGGGCGTGAGGGAGGGCGTAATGGAGGGCGTGGAAGGGGTAGGGAGGTAGGTAGGTGAGGGAGGGGGAAAATGCGCGGGGGGTGATAGGTGGCCGGGTCATTCATGAGTGACTGAACTAGACTAGATTGAGAGAGGGGTGTGAGAGGATGCCGCGCTGCTCACGGCGAAGGCGTTTCGCGGGGAGCAGCTTTGCGCTTGCGCGGATGGAGTTTCGGCGAGGGGGGCGGGGGCGTAGTGTTCTCCACAGACATACCGTCTTCCGCTCGAGCAGCGGTAATATTCTGCTCACTCCGCGGGGCGACCAGCACCCCCTCCTGTATCGTCCACCCCTCCGCGCGCATCACCCGCCAGACCTCGCCGACTTTGACGCGAAGCAAGTCCCCCGCGGCGCGGGCGTCTTCGGCGGAGTCGTGGCCGCGGGGGGGGGCCGGCGTTCTGGATGTAGCGGTGCAGGTGGCGGTGGGCGAGCACGCGGAGGCGAAGCGCCAGGGGAGGCCGCGGGGGTGCGGGTAGCTGAGGACGGAGTCGACGAGGGTCGGGTGGCAGAGGCGCAGGTGTTGAGGTCGTTGTCGAGGGCGTGGCCCAGGAGGGGGGTGTGGGGGGTGAGGTGGGTGCAGAGGAGGGCGCGGGCGGATTGCGGGTTGGGGAGGAGGGGAAGGGGGGGTGAGTGGTGTTGTTGGTGGAGGGGGGAGGAGGGCTGGGGGGACGGCGCCCAGGTGGCGTAGGGGATGGCTTGGTCAAAGTGTTCCGGAAACACGCCCGAGAAGCGACTGTTGAGGTCGATGATGACGCCCAGCGGCCGCACGAGCACGTCGATGAGCGGCGCGCCCGCGGGCCAGGTCACGGCCGTCAGGCGGATGAGTTCCATGCCCTGATCCGTGTACGCCATCTCGCAGTCGAATGCGACCGCCCGGACCGGCTTGCCCTGCCGGTCAGGCTGCGGATGCGGGTTGTCAGGGGTGCGGATGAACGGGAGGACCGCGGCGAGACGTGCCGGGCTGCTGGTCTTGAAGACGTGGTCGTCGTGGGAGGTACACCCGATCGTGCCCAGGGGTGTGTCACAGCAGGGCCAGTACGGGGCGCGGGGGCCGGTTTCTCTATCGGCTTTCGTCTTGGGCGGGGTGACTTTGCGCAGCGGATGGTAGAGACACGGCCCATTCGACGTGATGCGGCCCTCGGCGTTGCGGCCGGGGAACACCTGGGAAACGCGCGTTGCAGCGCTCGCACTCTTCGTAGTTCTTGCTCGCGATGACCGCGGCGGCAGCTTCCGCGGCCTGCTCGGCGGTCGGCGGCGTGGGATGTATCCATGCGTCGTGAGCGTTTCCTGATCTGCATACAGGCGGGGGAGGATGAGGACTTCATCGTCAAGCGCCAGGCCGGTGTCGATGGGTTTTTCTTCGTGCTTCGCGGCTGACTGAGCGGAGGTGTCACGCTTCGCCAGCGTTTCGAGATGTTTCACCCAGTCCTCGACGCTCATCTTGCGGAACATCATCATGCGCTGCTTGATGACGTTCGTGTAGACGGCTGGCTGCTCCTTGGCGACTTTTTCTTCTTCGTCGAGGGCCATTTGGATCAGCTGTTGGTTGTCGAGCATTGCCTCGCGAGGAGTAGGCTGCGCTGCGCAACACCGTTGATTGGCTTTTGAGATTTCCGCGTGGAGGTGCTTGAGATATGTGGACCGCGTTGAATGTCCTGCAGGGTCGTTGGCGAGGAGTCGTGGGTTGAGCGATTCTACTTTCACATTCTGTTTTCGTTCTGGAGCAGTGGTCTTGTTGGTTTGTAGGGCGCTAGGTTCTTGGAAGGCGCGGGGGTCTTTTTGATCGTCTCTGGCCTCTGCGTTGGGGCGAGAGAAATGCTCTTAGCCACACGTGGCGGTGAGACTGCTCTCTCCAGACTCGCAGGAGTTGGGCGTGTAGTCTGAGCGGTGCTCGATGGTGACTGTACTTGAGAAACCTCGGGAGAAGTCACGGGCGATTTCCTTGCGGCAGCCAGCTCGCCGCGAATGAGCTCTGCCTTGCTGAGCGGCTTCTGCGCGAGGTTTTCATATGTGATCTTGCGTCGTTTCAGGGACGGTTCAGACTCTTGGCGTTCGGTTTCCATAGTCGTGCTGCCTTCGCGCAGGGGCTGGACTGGTGAGGCCGTTGCTGACGCTGCGGCTGCCAGCACAGGCTGCTTCTCGGGCGCGACCACGTCATGGCCGAAAATGCAGTTGATTAGATCGCAGCAGTCGCCTTCGGGACATGCGATGGATTTGAACGCGTGGTCGATAGAGGAGAAGACCATCTTGGTGGTATCCGGGACCTTTAAGGCGTACAGGCACGCATGTTAGTACATTGACGGCAGCGATATCGCGATGACAGCGTAGGATCCACCGCCAGCAGTAGTATTTTCCTCCAAAAGCTATCCAATGAGTGTCATGTAGCAGAGCTCGTCACTCGAACATCCAGCAGAGCCTCAACCAAGCGACATCAACTCGGGAGGCGGTTCCGGAGCCCTGACGTGGAGAGGATCAGCATCTAGACCGGAGTGGCGCCGCGTAGTTTGGGGTTCTGGGGACCAGAGATGCTTGGCTCGACTTGGCTATCAGCAGCCCGGCGAGGAAGAGACAGATCTGGGACGCCCCTCTGAGGGTGTGTGAGAGGGCGGCAGAGATGAGACGTGCATGCATGCGAGGTGCAGATGATGTGGGAGGACGACGTGGGCGGGCGGAGAGGGTCGCGTGGCGGGCATGCACAGGTAGGGGTGTGTGTGTGTGGGAGACTCACTGGCCGATTGTTCACTGGGCATCGTGGCTCATTTCAGGAGCAGTGTGAAGGTGATTTCAGGATTATTGCTATGAAAGACGGGCAATCCTGTCGATTTCTGTCACTCCCATCGCCTTGGGTCTCGTCGCCAGACACGACATGAGGTGTGATGATGACTAAACACACGATCTTGCTTATGTCACCATTCCATCCTGTTCCCGCATATGGACGCCGAGGTGCCAGATGCGAACTGTGTCTCCTGTATGCACACGCATTGGGAATCCCCAACTAATTCCTATTATCCAATAACACCCCCGTCCCAGACTAGACACTGCGAGATCCCACACTCCCCACCCTCCTCAAGGACATTAAGTCAGCCCATGCAGCTCAAACGCCCATGGCCGTGTCATTCGTCCTGCACCCGACCCGCCAGGCGGATTAATGTGGGCGCGGTCGGTCCAGGCACGGAACGAGGCAGCAGCCAATCAGCGACGCGGATTCCGAGGCGTCAAGTCAGCCCGCCCGTGTGTCGGATGTGCGTCGAAACGTAAGGCGATGACTGCCTGTGAACACCCTCAGCCTCATCCTCGCCCTCGCTCGCTCCAACACCCACCCACCGCGCCCATCGCAACCTCACCTGCACGCCGCACGCGATTCTGTTTGCGGTATCGAGTCAGGCGACGTGGGTGCTGAGCCGCAGCAGTGCTGGTCGAAAACCGAGGAGCGAAAAGAGGTGGATCGCCAGGGCGCAGATATAGACGTCTCGTCGTCGCTGTCTCTCACACCCTCTGGACCCGCTTCTTTTCGTGAGACTGTCGTCTACAGCATACATCGGGCGTAGCATAAACATCACCCTGGATCGCGCGCGACTCCCACGACACTCCCAACACGCACTCCACCATGGCAGTCGACCCCAAGCCCACCGCCGATCACATCTGCATCCTCATCCACGCCTCTGGGGCAACCCGGCGCACCTCAATCATCTGCGGGATACCCTCCTCAAGCGCCACACCGACGAGCGCCTACATGTGCTAGTGGTCAAGAGCAACTCCGAGTACAACACCTACGATGGCATCGAAGTGGGTGGCGAGCGCATCGTGCATGAGATTGAGCAGAGTTGGCCAAGTTGGAGGAGCAGGGCATCAAGATCAAGAAGATCAGCGTCATCGGCTACTCCCTCGGAGGGCTCCTGGCCCGCTACACCGTCGGGCTCCTCTATGCGGCTGGCGTCTTTGACCAGCTCAAGCCGGTCAACTTCACCACCTTCGCCTCCCCCCACATCGGTGTGCGCACCCCCACCCGCGGCTACCGCTCGGCATGTGGAACTTTCTCGGCGGCCGCACGCTGAGCACGTCGGGCCAGCAGATGTTCACGATCGACAAGTTCCGCGACACGGGCCGGCCGCTACTCGCCATCATGGCGGATCCACGTAGCGTCCTTCTACAAGGGCCTTAACGCCTTCAAGCACAAGAGCCTCTACGCCAACACCATGAACGACCGCAGCGTGCCTTTCCACAGCGCGGCCTTTAGCTCCGTCGATCCCTTTGTCGATGTTCGCAAGATCAACGTCAACTACCTGCCCAAGGAGGGCAAAGGCGTCATCCTCGACCCCACCAACCCCGTCTCCTCAAGGAGGCGGTCCCAAGGGCTCCATCATCCAGCGGGTCACCAGCACCCCGCAAGGCACGCTCAACAGCATCCCCTTCTATCTCCTCCTCTTCACCTCCCTGCCCCTCGCGTTTCCCTGTTTATCATGAACGCCGCCTACCAGACCTTCCTCTCCACGAAACGCATGCGCCTGCATGAGACCGGTCAGACCATCGACCTCGATCGTTACCGTATCCCCTTCCTCGAGGAGACGCAGCACGTCGAGGACCGCGTCATTGACCAACTCGCCGGTCACCGCCCCGAGCAGTACCTCCCCACGCCACCGCCTGACTCGCCCTCGCCCTCATCCTCGACCGCCGCCAGCAGCGCTCCTGCCCCCACCCCCCGGATCCTCCAGCACTGCCCCCAACGAAAAACCAGTGACATCCCCCACCAGCGACAGCGCGCCACGCCCCAAACGTCGAGGTCCCTTTCCGCTCCTCGCCCTGACTCCAGACCAGTTCGAAATGATCGAACACCTCGACAAACTCGGCTTCATCAAGTACCCAGCGCACATCCAGAAGGTCCGCCACACCCACGCCGCCGTCGTCGTGCGCATGAACAAGGCGAGTTTCTCCGAAGGCAGAGTCATCACCTCGCATTGGCGAAGCATTTTGAAGTGTGAGTGCGGGGTGGATGAGTGGGGGTGAATTTGCTGCGTGTGGGAGTTGGGACTTGTTCAAATGTTTTATTCGCATGTTGGGTTATGTGTCTTTCGCATGTTGCACTGAAAGTTTGATATGATGTTTCCTCAGACTTGCACCTGTCAAGCTCCTCGTCCGCGTGTACGCGCAAATTTGCTATATCTCACATTGAAATGTATCAATCACGGAATCCCTCACTGTTCCTCCCTTGACACCTCCGACCAGCATCCCCGGTCCCCTGATGCTAGCCGATGCACGAATCATCAATGAAAAGCTACGAGTCCACCTAGTCATGTCGACCCAGGTGATCTATGACCTAGAGACAAAGCGAGCAGTCGCCACACGCACGAGGTCTTGTGTGATGAGCGCACTGATGGCCATGAGGGTCTCTGGCGAGTGATGACTGGGATAGCGGCGAGCATGTTCTATAATTCTATATCGCGCATGGAAACGCGCCGATCAATGCTGTCGTCGAGGGTGAGGTCCCGCCGCCTTCGCAGCGTTTGCTGCGGCCTGCCCGAGGGAACGCCCCGCCGAACGCGCCCCATTGAAGAAAATGTCACGGACTGTCGATTCATCAAAAGTAGACTGAAATCAAGTTGAAAAACAATTACAAGACAGACATCAATAATAAAATGCCAAGATGGTGGCCTCCACCGTCCAGCAGATGACAAACCCCAATGGCGCCCCCACCAACGCGCTGTCGTGTGTGCAACAGTCTTCCTCACCCTGCCACTTCACCTCCCACTACAGTAAAATAATTGACCAGAAGGATCCCTGACGTCCCGCTTCAACAAATGGAATAACTCCACTCCCACATGCGTCTGCGCTCACTCCCATGCACGCGGGCCGCCCAGTATGTCGGACATCCAGCTCTACCTGCTCGAGAGCGACAAGAACAACGCCGAGGCCCGCCGGATCGCCGCCAACACCGCCTACCAGCTCGAGGCCAAGCAGACGAAACTCCTCGATGTCAATCGCCAGCCTCGAAGCATACATCAACGACCACGCCGATGCGAGCCTCCGCGGCAGATCCATCGCGTACCTGGCCGATGTCCTGGAGAGCGTGAAGCCGCGGGTCCTGTCTGGGAATGAGCGCCGCTTGCTCTGCGACTTTGTCCTCGGCCGCGTCGAGGGCGATGTCGAGGGGCGTGGGGGCATCTGCGCGCGTGTTGCTCGCCCTCGAGGCGTTGGGGAAGTGGGATGCGGCGACTGCGCAAAAGGTCTTGCGGCTTTCCTCCAGCACACGCATCCGCTGCGCCAGTTCAAGCTGCAGACTGAGCGGTATCCGGTGATTCAGCTGGTAGATGTGTTGCTCGCAAAGTACCGCGCGGCGGTGCAGGAATTGCACGCAAGGATCCGAGGTGCGGCCGGGTGATTTCGTATTTCGAGGGCGAAAAGGACCCCGGAACTTGATGATTGTCTTTTCGTTGCTGCTGGTGCCCATGACGGAGTGGGACGTGGCGGGACTCGCACAGGAATCTGTTCGAGGCGGTGTTCAATTACTTTCCCATCACATTTAAGCCGCTCCCGATGATCCGTATGGGATCACAGCGCAGGATCTGAAGGATCGTCTAAGAGATTGTATCGCTGCGAATTCGGAGTTTGCGCCGTAGCCGTTTCCCGCTCTGCTGGACAAGTTGGACTCTACCTCGTTCAATACCAAGCGAGATGTGCTGCAGACTATCCAGGCATGTACCACCGGATACCATACAATACGATCAACCTGTACTCGGTCATGCTGTGGGATGCTCTGAAGTTTGAGGTATTGAACGTGCAGGAGGAGATCTCGCCGAAGAGGCACTGAAGGCGCTTGCTCTGATTGCGCAAAAGTTCGCTGATCGCCTGCCGAAGGACCCCTCAATGCATATTTGCGGCCGATCATCAAGAATGCAACGAACATCTCGAGGACGCCCCGACCAAGCAGTCTCAGGGCAGCAGGGCGGATTCTGCTAGCAATTGCCGGAAGCAGCCCCTGGTGGCCGACAGATTGCTAGGGAATTCTACCCACCCTGTTTACGCTCTACCAGGCTTCAGACTCCATCGCCAAGCGAAGAGGACTCTTGGAGGTGTTTAGCCAGATTGTCAAAGCGTACAGCAGCTTGCAACTTTCAGCGACCAGCGCACCGCCAGATGCTGAAGCACTTCAAGCATTCGCTCAAGATGCCCTGGATGCGCTGCTGCGCGCGCTCATCAGCGCTCCCAAGTCTGAAGTATCGGTTTCGACTTTCTGCCCTCGACGGCATCGTACAGATGGTGAGCATACGCAATGTCCTCTCGATCACAGAGGTCAATCATGCCGTCGACAGTATCGTGGAGATAATCCTGCACGAGCATATCGACGGTCATGGCCGATATCCGAGCAGAGGCTGTCAAGGCTTTGATCGAGATTGCTCATCATTCTCCTGAAGCTGTGCGGAATCAGGCTATCCAGCATTCATGTCGAGCTGCCGACGTACCAGGTGAGGACTCGTCGTATGGGACAGCCTTGGAAGCCTTTGCGCAATTGAGCGGTGACTTTCAGATTTTTGATACCGTGGTGTTGAGACTCAAGAACAAACTCCACGCAGCGCAACACCAACGAGCGTCTCTCGAATACCAGCGCGCACTTCTCTTGGCCCTCTTATATGCCTTTACCTTTGGCACACCTGTTGTCAGTGAGGAAGGAGGCAGGCCACGAGAGACGTACTACGCAGACTTTGCCGAACCCCCTGATTGCTCAGATCCGCGAGACTCTTCCCTCGGAGCGAGACGACAGCATCGCGGATATCGTAGGTCGCCTCACCAACGCCATCCTACGCTCGCAGTCTTTCCACTTCCAAAAACACCGCATATGTCGCTTTGCGGGAGTGGCTTCTTCCACAATCCGATGACCCGGCTGAACATGCTCGCATCCGCACTATTGCCCCTTTCTCGCTCTACTTTTACGCCTCGATCCGCCCGGACATGGCAGAGCCAGTCGACACCATCCGTCTGCTCCGCGCGCTCGCGAGCCAGCTGTGCATGTACCCGAGCATGACACGGCGGGACATGACGTGCTCTTGGACCACATCTCGCTGCTCGTGAACAAATCCTCGCCCCTGCCACCATGCAGCAGTCGCTGCAGGAAGCACAGATTGAGCCCGCAGTCTCCTGCAGCAATCATCCGCCGCACTCTCTCCCTTCCAGCACAGGACTCGTCTTTGCCGTCATCAAAGCCCTCATCATCGCCAACCGCTCACCCGCGCTCACATCCTCATACATGCAGCTCCTCCTCGCCACTCTCCCCCACGCGCCGCGTTCCTTTGCCCACCGCTTCGCGGGCCTGCTCGCCCCCAACGACCTCCTCTCCAAGGCCAACCACTGCGTCGTGTCGGGCCTCTACAAGCAGCGCACCTTCTCGCAGCTCGTATTGCCCTCCTCCCCGCCATCCGCACCGCAGACCCGGCCGCGAAACCCAACCTCCTCATCGCCCTCGCCGGCCTCCTGCGTTGGCTCCCCTACGCCATCATCCAGCCCGACCTCGCCGCCCTCATCGCGCCCCTCCTCCAAACCCTCGACCTCCCCGCCTCCTCCTCCCCCCCCCTCCCGACCCCACCCAGCCCATTTTCTCCGCCGCCCTCGCCGTCTTCGAATCCCTCCTCATGCACGACCCGGCCCGGGCCACCGAACACTCCGCCTCGCTCATCACTCGCCTGCTCAACGCCACCTCGCCCGCCCAGCACCAACCCCCCATCCGCGCCAAGGCCCTCGTCTGTCTCGCCCTCGTCCCCCCAGCAACTCCCCCGCGCGGCTGTCCTGCCCTACCGCCGCCCCGTCGTCAAGCGCCTGCTCGCTTGCCTCGATGATGCGCGGCGGAATGTCCGCGCCGAGGCTGTCCGGTGCCGCAGTCAGTGGCTCGTGCTGGAGGAGGACGACGGCGACGGCGACGGCGGCGGTGATGTAGATGCCCCCGCGCGATGACTTGGGGTTTGTAGGACAGACTGATAGACGGACGAGAGATATCCTCTCATCTCATGACCCTCATTGCGCAACGACCCACACCCGAAAATCCTCATAGACACACAGATACATACACGCGCTCTGTGAGACACATCCACAAAACCTCCCTCCATCCATCCCTCTCCAAAACACAAAATAACACCAAGCTCCCCGCTCATGACTCTCATTGACAAACGCCCCCCCCCCCTTCCCAAAAACCTCAAAGACACACATGCCCCCCCTCTCTACTTCCCTCAACACACATATCCATCCATCGATCCACTCACAACCCCTCCTCAACACATCACCCTCCTCATTGACCAACGACCCACACCCCCGAAACAAAAACCCTCACATATCCACACACACACACACACTCATCCCCCCAATTTCTCACATGGACCATACATAGACAAACAAGTGCTGCGTCTTCTGTAGACAAACTGTGCCGATTCACCAATCCCTTTCCCAGATTTCCAATTATTTTTCCACAAATTCCCCTCCCGTTGTTCGCTTCGCTTCGCAATGCGGTTGAGCACTGGGGATGGAGGATGGAGGAGACTTGGGTCGGGGGACGTCGGTGCGATGAGAAGGAATTGTGGGTGGAATTGTGGGTCGTCGGTTCAAGGGTGGGGGGGGAGGAATGGGAGTAGCACGGGTTGTGAGGCCGTGGATGTAGAAGTCTGAGCGGAAGGGGGAGGGGAGGAGAGAAGTATTTGCCAGCACAAGATTGCTTGCTTGCTTGCTTGCTTGCTTGCTTACTTACTTAGATATTCAATCTCCACCACATCGTATCGTATTTCGCACATCTCCCTTCAGGCTTCATCTGCGCGCATTCCTCTATGGAGAGGGAGTGTTTAATGTCGATGTGCATGGAGACTGCCGCGCCGCGCCGCGCAGAGCAGCGTAGCGTAGAGAGAGTGTTTGGCGGAGGGCTTTGACTGATTTCTGCGTTGTTCTGGCGTGGTTCTGGCGTGGTTCTGGCGTGGTGTGAGGAGGTGGGATGGGATGGGGATGGAGATGGGGATATGGAAAAAGAAAGGGGAGGGTGGGGGTCGTATGTAGTTGGAGGGTGATATGAGGGAGGAGGGAGTCTGTCTGGGATTGGGGGTTCTACGATATCAGTGATGTGAAAAGAAAGGGGGCAACGGGCAATGGGCAATGGGAGTGGTGTTTGTTGGAAGGAGTGCGGTTGGTAGTCATCGTATTTGGGGGAATATATCGATTCATCTGCGTGGATTCTTCAGAGCGATATCGATCTGGAAGCATAGCGCAGCGCAGCTATCTATCTAGCTCAGTTCTCCTCCTTGCACTTCTGCGGTTCTGTCGTGTCCTGTCGTGATGAGATGATGATGATGATGATGGTGATGGAGACGATATGATGAAAAGAAAAAAAAAAGGGGGGGAATCCTATGCAGTTCAAACAGCGATATGAGGAAAAGGTCTTTTTTTCTTGAAAGCAGAAAAGGGAGAAAGGGTGAAAAACGCCACGTGCACGTGCGTGCGTGCGAGTGTGCTGCTGCCATCCGGGGCGCAGACGGGTGGAATGCGTGATGCTTCAAGGTTTGATGGGTTCGTATCTCGAGGGAGGCGGCCGTGAGTCGATGCCGGTGCAGAAAATCATGCCGAGTCACAGCCGTGCCAGATGCGAGATCCAAGCCGAGCCACTTGCCGAGATGCGGATATCGAGCGCGCAAGACGAAAATGAGATGCCATGCAATTTGCGGGACAGAAAAGACCAAAAACACCGGTTCGAGAGCGAGACATCCGTCCCCAAAACAGTAAACGCGATGCGGCGGGCGTCACGACAGCAAAGCACCCGAGACAGGAGCCGGGGTGCGCGAGAGCCACGTCATGACCGCCCTGAACCGGGGCGTGGGCTCGGGTTGCGGGCGTGCAGCCGGCGGGTCTCGTCCATGATCATCTGTTGCACGAGCTCGTCGGGCGCACGGCCGTCCTTCTTGCCGCTCAGGCGCACCCCGGCCAGGAGGTAGCCCTCGTCGCCCTCCAGCTCCAATGGGGTGACGGGGCCCGGGCTGCCCAGCGGGACCAGACGGGGGCTGGTGGGGCGCCCGGCCTGGCTGGGCGAGGAGGCGCGCAGGGCGGTGGCCAGCATTTCGCGCTGGTGAAAGTAGAGCTGCTTCTGCGCATCGCTGTACATGCGTTGGGGCGCACGCGGCGAGACGGGGGCCAGCGACTGCGGCGACTGCGACTCGGGCGTGGACTGCATGCTGCTGTGGTGTGACGAGGGGAAATTGGCAGGGTGGAACCGTGGTAGCGGCGGCAGCTTGAGGGTGGTGGTGGGGGCGCGCCGTTGAATGTGCGAGCTGGGGCGAGTGTGCGGGTGGTGGAGGTGGTGGTGGTGGTGCCCGCGCGGCGAGGGCGGTTGGAGCGCAGCGTCAAAGTGGTGCGCCGACGCCTTGTAGGAGGGCGACAGCGGCGATGAAGGGCGACGCATGGCGGAGGGCGAGCGCGGCGCGGGCATATAAACGCAGGATGAATAGCCTCCGACGTAGGATCGTCGACGGATTCCGAGGGGGGAGATGCAGCCCGTGACGAGGCGCAGATCACGTGGCGTCTGCCTGAGGCGTCAAAGTTGAGATGGTGCCGGGTGTGGCCACGCCGGCGGGGGTTCGATGACGCTCTGGCGTGCGACCGGCGGCGGTGACCCTCACGGTGTCTGGCGATGACCCTCACGGTCTGACGGTGACCCTCACCTCTGGAGGGAGAGCGGTGGTGGTGTCGGTCGTGACGGTGGGTGCAGGCGGGTGCAGGACGCGCCGCAGGACACTCTCGGGCGCAGAGTCGCCGACGAGGCGGGTATGGGTAGGTCTAAGACACACGCGAGGGGGGGGATAACTGGACAAGGGTCTGCGGAAACACAGAGCGGCTGAAGAAAAGGGCGGGAGGAAAAGAAATATGAGCGAGGATTTGTGATGAGCGGAGAGAGGATCTGGCGAAAGGGTCCACCACAGATACTGTAGTGCGTGCTTGGAAATGGGACTCGACGGGGAGTCCCAGGGACAGGGAGTGTACTGTAAGGTTCTTCTGTATCCACCAGGGACCAACGATGCCGTCGCACTGCTAGGCACACGAGCTCGCAGGACAGGATCGCAGGACGAGCGGCTGTCTGTCTGCTGCGCGATGCAATGCACCCAGGACGTGTTTGCACACAAGTGGCTCTTGTGTGAGAGGTGAGGGTTGGGACTGGCGTGGCCGACGGGGCTCTGCCTTTTGGCCGGTGACAGTCAAGACTCCACTGCGCAGGGGAACATGCTGCGCCCAATGGACACGGCAGTGGATCCTGTAGCAGATGCGTTGATGGACTCGCTGCTCAACGCACGCCTGCTCGCTCACTCCACGGGTGGGACTCGGAGAGGGAGGCAGTGAGCGCTGCACGTCGTGGAGCGGACCGCAGCGACGGTGACGATGAATGGGCGCGCGAGACCGGCGGTGAGATGGAGTGCCGACGATGATGCTGATGCTGATGACGATGATGATGATATGGAATAGGTATTGCAATTGATCAGATGGATGGCGGACGGAAGGCTGCTGATGAATGCCCGCTTGCTAAGCCACGCTGGGTGGCAAGCCGCGTAGATATAGCACTGATTGAACCGACGACTGGCGACGGCCAGGAAGCGGGCGATACAGTACTCTATTGTACTGGAATGCAGTACGGTAAACACAGGACTCGGCGGCCGTGCGAGTGGTGTTTGCTGCCGTGCACGACCGTACTCGTACCGCTGGTGATGGCACCACTACTGTACAGTAGGAGTCGCTGGTCGGCCTCACTAGATACGCGGCAAGAGGCTGCTAAGATGGAGGGCAGCGCTAAGTTAGGCTCTCCTGTCCTTGCCGGCGTGGTGTGAGGCGATCAGTACTCAGTATCACGACGTGGATGGTGGGAGCGTGTCTGCGACAGCCCGTGGCGATGGGATTTGCAGGGATGGGCGGGTGTGAGGGTGTGAAGGAGGTGGTTTCGGTCATGTCGCTCATCGAGGGGAGCAGTCAGCGGGTTTCCTGACCGAGACAACCCGAGTCAAGAGACGAGACGAGACGAGAGGCGAAGCCACCACGCCTCGTATTCCGTGCTTCACGCTGGATGTTTCTGTGTCATGGCAGGATGCGAGGATGAAGCTGCTGCTGCTCCGAATCAACCCACTCCACGGCCACGGCAACAGCATCACCATCACCATCACCACGCCACACCACACCACATCTCGCACAACACCACCCCCGGAACCTTGGGGCCGTCAGATAAGACTACGACATCGAGCTGGATAGCACGGCACATCGAGTCGCATTAAACGCGAGCAGCGCACGACGTGAGAGGCTGTGGTCCAGCAAACAAACTCGTGCTTGGCTTCACTGCGCCCTGCATGGGTGGTCGTGAATGACGCGCTGCTGCTGCACGACAGGACACAAAATCCCTCTCTGCAGACTACACCTCATCACTGATCTGATCAGCCCGGATCCCTGCCATCCAATGCCCGTGTCGGGGGTGAGGTCAGCATCGCGTCTGCCGTCGAAATGGAGACTTCTTGGGAGAGAGAGCGTGCGCGTCGCAGCAGGCATGACTTCATCGAAAGAATATGCCATCACGGCGAGGTCCCTGATGCTTCGGTGGAGATGTCACCATCAACTCGACCATTTTTCATATCCTGTGGTAGAGATGTCGCTGCCGTCAGGGCAATCTCTACCAGCTACTAGCCGCCGCCAGCCAAGAACGGCCGCTGAGGAATATGCTGCCCGCCAAGGAGGTCTGCTGCAGCAAAAGGGCTCCATTCACAGTGCTGATTACTGAGCCGACGGCAGGACATGGGCAAAGTACCCAGAGTGGGTCCGCCAGCCCCCCAAGGACGAGTCAAGAATTGGCGATCAGCATTCGCTCGCGGGGCCAGGATATCCCCGGCGCCGATCGTCATGGAAGAAAAGAGGGGCTTGTGCTGTAGCTGCAACGCGCAGGTGTAGCTCTCAACCCGGGACGAGACGAGGAGAGTGGCTGGTTCCATCTGAGTTGTCTGTCCTTGCTGGCAGCACATGGACGTCGTCCCGCGAGTGTCCCTCAGCGGTCGAGCGATGTTGAGCACCCCGTCCCTGTCAACGAGTGGGGCGCGTACCTGCGCGCTGCCAATGAAAGTCTCGTGAGATCTGCTTGAAGTGGATGAGGACGAGCGCTGGCACTGGCGGGATCCGCAGTGGAGAGGATCGGCGGAAGTATTGAATGAGCCTCCATCGACTGGCGTAGGTAGTCCGTCTTGACATGTCGTTCGCCGAAGCAGCCCTTCCTCAGCAATTCCCGTGTGAAATGGTGTCGTTCAAACACCAGCACCTTTGCACCCCCAAGACGCCGCCGCCCAGCATCCGGTGGACGTTCAGCATGATGCGCCCCCGCGGAAATAACCTTACAGTTCTGACATACATGTCACTGGAGGAAGAAGAGCTTGGCTGCGCCATAGCGCATCCTTCAAGCGGCGCGTCTACAGGGCGTTTCCACCTTCCAGCAGTCGTCATGTGGCACGTCGCGACGACGAGTGGCGGAATCCCGCGCGGGCGCGCATCGAACCACATATATTACTGTACTGTATGCTGCTGCCCACCCTAGATGGCGCAGTAGAAGTCAGAGTTCCCGTGTCGAGCCGCGAGATGTGATTCTGGCGCATCACAGGTCCGTGTGATGGATCCGCCGGAAATTCCACCGGTTACATAATCACCGCCTCCCATTCCCATTCCCATCCCGTTTGCCACCTGAACTGTATGATCGTCTCACGCACAGATCTGGTTCTGAGACACGGGCCATAGCGCTCATCACCAGCAACGGGAGGGCTGATCTGCTTCCCGAAAGTCCACGCGAGTCGCAGCCGAGAGATAGTTAGCAGTAAGATAGCAGTGGCAAATCTCTGTTCCCGCTGACATAACCTCCCCCCTCGAGCCCGGAACAGCTTGACTCGCGCATCGCAGCGCATTACATCGTCGAGCCAATGAAATCAAGGGAATCCGAGCCAAGCACATCGTCGCCAGCACACAGACACGCTGCCGTAATCCACACTCACAACACACACGCGGCGACGACGTTGTTACCGTCTTGCGCAAATAGCCCAGTCCAGCGCTGTCAGTCACAGTACTGTAAGATTAATCTTAACGCCTATGCTTCCAGCCAAAGCCGCAGGGTCCGTCTTCGTGATGCATGCGCAGCGGCTCATCGTGCACAGCTACTCGCGGCCCTCGAATGCTTCCTCTAAGGCGTCTCCCCCATGCCTCTACATCTGAAATGAGGGGTTCCTTGGATGAGGCAGGGTGCGTGTATAGATTCTTGTGCTTGGGGTTTGCGAGGTGAGAGTTGTGTGTTGACGACATGTGAGAGAGCATAATATCCCCCGGGGGGCAAAAGGGGGTAGGATGATGGAAGGTGAAGGGTGAGTTGCGTTTGCGATCGTGGGGTGAACGTGGATCTCGTTATGTGTATCTCGGTCTATGAAAACAGGAGGAGCGATACTGTACGGGGGGGCAGTAACGATACCAAGAACTGAGAAAGGGGGCGGAGGGGGGACGGGCGAAACTCGGATCGAGCAGAGACAGCGCGGGTCGCGAGGCCGTGCGCGGGGGCGGGGGATGTTGCCAAGCGTGGGTGAGGGGTCAATTACAGAGGGTCATTGGATCCAAGCGAAACGCAAAAGAGGAGATTCGAATCTGGGAATGGGGCACGACGGGAAGAACGGCAGAGAGGGAAATCGAACGAAAGATCAGAGCGGAGAGGGGAACGAGAAAGCCACGCCGAGACTGCGGATCCGGAGCCGGCCGCACGCCGATTCGCAGCGCCAGCGTTCGGGGCGCGGGGGCGGGATCGAGGTGTGCCTTGTCAGAGTCTCCCGTCGCCCGGGGCTGCGGCGTGCTGATGACAGAGAGGAGGGGGTGTCGCCGCCGCAGAGGGAGGGAACACTGACAGAGCAGACCGAGAGCAGAATCGGCCAGCCATCAAATTTGGTTCCTCGTAGGCGGGTCGCTGGCGTTCCGGGTCGTGGGGGGAAGTTGTCTGAGCTTACACTGCCAGTGTCCCATCCTGTGCTCTCCTGCACGCGCTGAGAACGTAAGTTTTCGAGGGAAACGTATCGAAATCGGATTCCCATAAGGCAACTGCGGAAATATTGCGTGCTGTGAGTAACTCAAGACACCGAGATCTCTCCAGTAGGTGGGACAGGTCTGGTGGTTGTGAGGGGCTGCATTCCGAACCAAAGGACTGGCAAGGCCGTCGCCGACGCTGCCATCACATCTTCACAGATCGACCGAGCCTCCGGAACTTGCCGAAGCTCTCATCACGCAAGCGCCTTGTTGCATGAGGCAAGACTGGCAGTGAAAAGGTAGAATGTCGAGAGCACCTCTTCCATTTCCATCAATTAGATCCAGAGATGAGCGTAGGTGAGCGTTAGCTGGATGCGAGAAAACCTCGCAGCCTCGGCTGGCGCTCTGCTCAACATCAGTTCAACACTGTATCGAACCATTTCGGCCGCGAGTGTGCAGTGCTCTCGTCCGCAGCGGTGCTGGGCTTCGGCGGCGCCAGATCGTCGCTGAACGATATCGAAGACGACGGCGAAGTGCCCACACTGCTCGCCGACGCAATCGACGTCATGCGGCTGCGCGCGAGGTAGTCCATCTCCTCCATCTTGACAGGGGGAGGATGCTGGTGAGTGGGGACTCCCATGGGCGCCATGAAGCCGGAAGGGCCGTCGCCAGTGTCGACGCGCCATGGCCCACCGAAAATCATGGCCTGCTCCTCGGCGCTGATGGTCTGCGACAAGGAGCGGCCGTCGCTCTGCTGCGACCGACGCCGTCGCGGGCGCGAGGGCTTGGTGATCAGCTCATACGTGACCTGCGGTACCCAGTCGGCATCGAACAACGCCCGTTTCTCGGCATAGTTGAGCTCCAGTTTCTGTATCGTGAATTCCGAGCAGACCTCATGAAACAGTTCATCGCTGAGGACGAGCCACTTCACATTCGAGCCGTGCAGGGTGTCCAGTCGCTGATGTGGATATCTTCGCGCAATCACATGGCACTTGTTCCTGATGGCGGCCTTGATGATGGCCTTCGCGGGTCAGCGGCGCTCACCAGGGACTCCACACTTACTTACACGCACTTTGGGGGACGTGTCTGCGCGAGCCATTGTGAAAGACTCGGCGTCCTGCAGGGCGTATTCGCGCAAAAATAATCCAAATCACGTCCAGTGAGACTCAGGTCAAGGATGTGAGAACAAACTGTGAGCGAATGGGAAAAATGCCCCAACGCTCGCCGTTGCCATAGGCTGTTATTGTAGGGACTGCAAGATGCACGCTCCCAACGGTATCCCTACCAACGTGGCAGCCAAACAGAGGCCCTGCCTTGACGAAACTTGCTGGGCGCGCACGCTTCACAGCCAAGTCGGATTTTTCCGCAGGCGTGCAAGACTGGACCGGCAGGCATGCTCTACCGCTCAGCACGGCCTGTTGCGTTGGACGTGCGCGCGCGATGCAACAAGCATCATCGAGGTGTGTGATGACCCAGAGTCCGCGACCATGACCTGGCATGCGGTCAAGAGCACTACCCCGCCTGCGTCGGAGAGTCAAACAATCCTGACAGCGTCGTCGCACCACTGCCAATCAGGACGTGGACGTGCGCGGCGTCGCCACGGAGCCCCCGACGGATGGCCGTCATGTCCCCCTGCAAGGCGTCGTCGGCGACGGGCGTTGTCCATTGGGCCGGGGACATCCCGGTCATCCACACCTGTACGATAGATGGTCGCAATTCCCACATGCCCCAAAGGGGAGGCGCTGGGGCGAGGGCGCGGGAGCGAGGGCGCGGCGCTGGGGAGGCGTCGTGGGGGGCCCTTGGGGTTACTCTCCGGGGTGGTCCCAATGGGATGTGTTCCATTACGATGTGGTCTCACGCGGGCCGAGAGCTGGTCGAACCACGCACCAGAGCTGAGGGATCAGCAGGTTGGCGAGCTTGGACGGTCAGTGCCAGCGACTCTACTTCCCGTGAACGCCTCTGAGATGGTACCGAAGCCGGATCCGTTTCGGAGCCAGGCGGCAGCAGCAACAGCTTCCACGAAGGTGAGATGAGGGGCAGTCCGGCAGCACGACGCACTGACAGCGCAACTCATCCAGATCTGCGAGGCTGGACAGTGGAGGAACTACTGTCAAGCGCCCAATGGCAACCATTGTTCGTGGTTGTAAGCGTTTCCCCAAAGCAGGCCGCCCGTCGGGTGGGAAGGATCCAGAAGTAGGGGCACGTTGCAGCGACGAGGCCGCAGGTGACCGTCACATTCGTAGAGCCGGGTGATTGTCATGCTGATGCTTGCAGGAGGCGGCGGTATGGGTGGCGTGTCGCTGGTCGTCCGGTGATGGAGTGAGTGCAGCGGCTGGTCATCGACGTCGAGGGAGACGCGCGCAAGATGATGACATAATCGAGACGCCATCGTGTGCGGGATGACATAATCAGCATCCACTGGCGGTCACCCACATCGCGCACACAATGCGCTTGGCTGCTGCTTAAGAAATCTTGGCACACACACCATCGACTTCATCCCCACGACGGCTGTTGAATTTCTTTCCAGCATCCCGACCGGCATCACACATCGCCATTATGCCTTTCGTAAGTGTCGCCTGGCTGTGCCGTGCCACGGCACGCAGCATATTCCCTTTCTCTGCCGTCGTGCGAGACGAGAGTCGCCGCAAGTTGCTTCGGTGAGGGGCTGAAGCGCAAATTGCTGACTCGTGGATGAACTGCAGACCAAGTTGGTCAAGAACAGCGCCTACTTCAGGTGAGTCCCTCGCGCAATCCCTCTCTCACGGGCCTCATACTCATCCTCCACAGCCGATTCCAGGTGAAGTACAAGCGTCGACGATCCGGCAAGACCGATTACTACGCCCGCAAGCGTCTCATCACCCAGGCCAAGAACAAGTACAACGCCCCCAAGTACCGACTGGTCGTTCGCTTCACGAACAAAGACATCATCACCCAGATTGTCACCTCAGAGATTACTGGCGACAAGGTCTTCGCTGCCGCCTACGCGCACGAGCTCAAGCGCTATGGTATCACTCACGGTCTGACCAACTGGGCTGCTGCCTATGCAACTGGCCTCCTGCTTGCCCGCCGCACCCTGGCCAAGCTCAAGCTCGACGAGGCTTTCACCGGTGTTGAGGAGCCCGATGGCGAGTTCAAGCTCACTGAGGAGGAGGAGGTTGACGGCGAGACCCGCCGTCCTTTCAAGGCCTTCCTCGATGTCGGTCTCGCCCGTACCAGCACTGGTGCGCGTGTCTTTGGTGCCTTGAAGGGTGCCTCGGACGGTGGTATCTACGTGCCCCACTCTGAGAAGCGCTTCCCCGGTTACGACATTGAAAGCAAGGAACTCGATGCCGAGACTCTGCGCAAGTACATCTACGCCGGCCACGTCGCCGAGTACATGGAGACTCTCGCCGACGACGACGAGGAGCGTTATAAGTCGCAGTTCGAGGGCTACATCGATGACGAGATTGAGGCCGATGGTCTTGAGGAGCTCTACACGGATGCCCACAAGCAGATCCGTGAGGACCCCTTCAAGAAGGCCGAGGATGAGGAGCCCAAGAAGTCCAAGGAGCACTGGAAGGCCGAGTCGCTCAAGTACAAGCAGGTCAAGCTCACCCACGCCCAGCGCAAGCAACGTGTGCAAGAGAAGATCCAGGCTCTTGTGTCGGAGTCGTAGATTTCTGTCATGTTCTGAGCGGTTGTGGAGTCTTGATCTGGGGGCGTTTCTCGGTTGCTACGCGAATGATTTTGATGTACTGTTGATGATGGAGTGTGGTATGCACTGCATTACATCTCATGAAGCACGCCGTCTCCACCGTATATTTCACCCTTGCCAAGTGATGATGTCCAAACGTCTCTGCGAGTAATTCCCTCCAACATGCACATTCATCCATTACGTCCCTGCGGGCCATCGCTCTCGCATCCATCCACTCCCTTCAATCCCCCACATGCAGTACCCTCCCAAATGCCCAACCAACCACATCCAAACAACCACCACCATCCCCTGCAAACACCGCACGCACCCCTCTCCCTTTTCCTCTCGTCCCCTTTCCCATCGCCCCATCCGCTCCTCCCACTCTCGAACCCGACAACCCCGCGAAACAACCCTGCAAAAGACCCTTGATCGCAGACCCCGCGCACGCGACACGACTCGACGCGATACATACATCCCAGCCCCTTTCCTCCTGCCCTTCGAAATTTCTCCCCGTGACCTCATCTCTTCGTAATCTCATCGCATCTCCTTCTCAGCGATCCCTCTATCCGCTCCTTCGCTCGAATCCCCTCGCTCTGGGCCCCTCACGTGCTCCGCGCTGCCGGAATAGATGGCGGGATGCTATGACACCCCCCCATCCCCCCGGTACCCTCTCTCTCAAAGCAAAGTCCAACGTGAACGTCCACGGCGGGGGGGGAAGGGGGGGGGGGTTAGGATTCGTCTCGTCTAACAGAGAAATTCCGAACAGACCCGGGAAGGGGAACGTAGAGAGGTAGGGAGGAATTGAGGTCCCTTCGGGCATGTGGTTGATAGACTCCCTCCCCTGGGGATGGGTTGCGTGGTTGGGGGAGATGTGTGGGGCGGGGGGGGAAGTAGAAGACGAGGGGAGCGTTTCGGGGGATGAGTGAGAGATGGGAGAGATGGGAGAGATGGAGGTGGGGGGTCGTTGCGTGGGGGCTGAGTGGGTAGATGGAGCATATTTACCATTTCCCATGTGACATTTGACATTTGTACGTATGGATGGATGGAGGGAGTAAGGTCTCAATAAATCCATAGACAGACAGCTGGGACACAAGTCGCGATTGGGGCAAGGTCTTGTTCGGGTGTAGTAGAAAGATTGGCGGGGGAAGATTGGCGGGGAAAACATCGGAAGGGAGAGTGAGTGAGTGCATGAGAGCGGGGGGAGAGGTTCATGGTTTATTTGCGGGATGTACATGTGGAGTGTAGGTACAAGTGAGGTGCTGCAGCACCCGGGGAGTGGTGGGCACGGGCATCACTGGGGATCGGGGCCAAAGCCGTGTGCGCGCAGGGTGTGGCAGGGGCCTTAGTCGAAGCCGAAGGGGTTTTGCGGAGCTAGGAAAGATGTCAGTTTCGATCGTGTCAGGAGGATGATGAAGGGGAGAAAAGACGTACTGGCTTTCGCGAGATTGGCCCGACCCGTCGGCTGCGCGACGAGGGGTTTAGCAGCGGGCTGGACGCCAAAGCGGACAGGGGGCGCGGGGCCGGTTTTCTGGGGGATGAGGGGCGCGATGGGGGTCGAGGGGCCGAAGACGCCGCCGGTTTGTTGCGGAGGGAGCGAGGGCGCGGGCTGCAGAGCCGGGTTGGCGGGGGGGAAGGTGTTGAGGCCCGTGGGTTGGGGGAGGGTGGTGTATGATAGGGTTGAAGGGGTGGGTTGGAAAGGGGGGCGGGGCGGAGTCGGCGAAGGGGGAGGCGGCCGAGTGTTGCCCGTTGAGGAGCTGCTGTTGATAGGTGGGTTGGACAGCGAGGCCGAGCTGCTGGGCTTGCTGCTGGCCGAACTGCGATTGGGGTTGGAAACTCGTCGGCTGGGGTTGCAGCACAGGGTATGCTTGCTGCGGGGGGAAGCCAGGGGCGAAGTTGGGCTGGTAGGCAGTTTGTTGAGCTTGTAGTTGTAGGTACTGTTGTTGCTGCTGCTGCTGCTGGTGGAGCTCGGACAGACTCTGACCTTGAGGCGTCATTTGAGTGCTGCCCATACATCTGCTGAGGTGGGTAACCGGGGGCAGAGGTCGCGCGGGGGAGGCGGTGGCATATTCAACATGCCGTTGCCAGCCTGCTGCGGGGGAGCGACCGGGCGTTGGCGTGGCATGGCGGTGAGCTGCGGCTGTAACGGTGCGAAACCAGTCTGCTGAGGTTGTTGATAGCCGGTAATCGCAGGCTGCTGTTGAGCAGCTGGTGCGAGAGACGCAATCTTGTCAAAAAATCGCTTGGTTCGCCACGGGTGCTGGTTGGACAGGGGTTGGCGCGGGCGCGGGCGCGAGGGCAGGCTGTGGCGCCTGCGCGGGCTGCAAGGGAGGTGATGTGATGGATAACAAGGCGATATCGTCGTTGACTTTCGGTCTGGGAGGCTCAGGTGCGGGAGCTGGGACGAGAGGAGCAGCTGTAATGGCAGGGGTTGCAGCAGAGGTCGACATGGACGCGACGGCTTCACATCCCCATGCGTCGTCATCAAAGCCATTGGTCGCAGATCGTGCGGGCGCAGTAGTCAGAGGAGTAGCCTTTGCTACAGGTGTTGGGTCTGGCCGGTGCCGGGCTATCGGACTTGACTCTGAAAGCATTTTCATCAACCACATCATCCGTCTGCACAGCTGGCGCAGGTCTGCCCTTGCGAGTGTTGTTGCGCAAAGCTCCTCCAGGTCCCGAAAACAAGCCTCCAGCGCCACCATCTGCGTCACCCGCGCCATTCGTGTTCCGATCGTATTTCGTGTTAAGAAACTTCATCACACGCAAGATGTCGCCTTCCTTCAGTCCAGAGTGCGCAACAACTGCTCATTCACCTCTGGTAAAATCTCGGGGCCCATCTGATCGCGAGAAAAGGCACCGGCATAGCGTTCGCAGATCTGAGGGTTGACGCCACACTGCAGGAAGAAATCAAACCAGTCGTAGTCGTTCTTCTGAATCGACGCGCCGGCTGCAGAGCGAGAGCTTGAGTCCTTCTCCTTCGCCTTGAGTGTACTGCGCCGTTTGATATCAGACAGCGGCTTGTCTTCGTCCAGGCTCGTACCAGTAGCTCGCTCAACATACTCAAGATCGTCCACGGCCATCTTCGCGACAGGCACGGCAATCTTAACGCCATTCACTTTGTGCAGGTGTATCTTGCCATCCTTCAAGCCAATAAATTCGGCTTCGACTTTGAACGTGCCACTGCGGTCGGTCCAAGTCCTCACCTTGGCGGAATTGGGTTTGCTCTTGCTCTGATCTTTGGAGACGATGATCGCTTGTCACTGCCACGCATTGAAGTGCGTCGTGTGTCTCCACCAAGGCTGCTGTGTCGCTCGGGCAATGCAACTCCAGGCCCGACTTCGCCATCGCGTTTCTTGTCCTTCCTTACGGGCCTCTCTCGTCAAGCGCTCCTCTTCTTGACGATTAGCTTCGACCGTGCTACGCGCCGCATTCAAGCCGTTGATGACCTCGTTGGGAAAGGTCCCAGTAATCTCGACGTAGGATGAGGGCACCACTCCTTGCTTGCCAGTCTTGACTCTTCGTACCATCCACCACTCGTCACTCTTCGAGTCATCCAGAATGACGACCTCATCACCAGCAACGACGGAAACTTCGTCCTCACCTTGCGCTGTGAATTCATACAGCATCTGGCCCTTCTTTTGACCTGCCGCACCTGTTCCTGCACTCGCTGCAAGGACTTCTTTCAAACCCTCCTGTCTCACCGCACCAGCGAGCTCGCCCAGCGCAGCGACAATCTCCTGTGCAGTATCCTTTGCGCCGGCATGAAAGTCGACGCTGCGACTGGGCCGAACTAGTTCGACAAAGACATGCTTCCCCTCAATACTGTAGTGAGCGAGCTTCTCCGCAGTCCATTCTCGACTGGGACCATCTCTGCTCTTTTCCGGACTGATCATGATGATTCCTTTGGCGGAGTTAATGCCAGGGTTGTCGGCATTTTCTTGTTCTGCCCATGTGACGACCTCTCGTGTATGTTATACAAGTGATAGGCACCCGGCGACCGCAGGTCCTCGTCTAATCATCAGCACGTGAGACGGAGAGTTGCCGCGTTCGAGGGGTGTCAATCTGGAGCGGTCTCATAGCAGGCGGGGGAGAGGCGTGTGAGAATGCTTGCGAAGGAGGACGACGCGGCAGCTGCGGGCTCTCCTCTTCCTCGTCCTCGTGCGCAGGTGAAAACTGGGGCCGTTGAGGAAGAGGCGGCGAGGGAGCATTATAGTCATCCCCTGACGCTGGTGTTCCGCCTCCGGTCCGTTTGAGCGATGATGCCCGCGATGTGCGCCGCAGGGTTATTCGACGGAGCAGCGTAGCTTGTCGTTTCAGCAACCGGCGCCTCGTCTGCTGTTGGTCGAGGCGGCATGGTCGGAGGAGCATTGAGACTCCGTACTGGCAATGATGCCGGGATCGACGCAACAGCAGTACCAGCAGCAGCCGCTTCAATATAGATCGCGGGCGCGAACCAAATTCGCCGCCACCACCGACCAGCGTCCAGTCGGGTCGCTCTCGTCATATACATCCAACCGGTCATCCTCTTTGAAGCTCAGCTCCTCATCTGTCTGCTTGGTGTAGTCGTAGAGAGCCTTCGCTTGGTGGACGGTTTGGCTTCCTCGACGTAGTTGTTGGGCACCAGGCCCTCGGGTTCCTCGTCATCCTCCGAGACCGCCTCTTCCGACATGTCCACCAGCCGTCCTTCGCTGCTCTTGTCGAGGACGAACAGCAGATCGCCCTCCTTGATCTCGAGCTCCTCGGTGCTCTGTGGCTGGTAGTCGTAGACCGCGCGGGAGACGCCCAGGAACACCATGCTAAGTGTTCCGACGAGCGACGCTCGGGTGTTAAGGGATGTTTGAGATGTGATGAGGAGAAGACCAATGCGAAGGACGAATCCGCATGTAATACTCGTCGAATGCGTCAGGTCACCTCCTGCGG
>JAQQXO010000260.1:37500-41689 GCA_029852735.1 Persea americana | reverse complement strand
AGCAGTCTGCGCGAGCGTGCTGCTGTGTAGTGTGTGCATGCTGCTGCGACACCAGTGCGTGCGTGCGTGCTACTGCGTCTGCAGTGCGCGCGCGCTGCGGTGTCGTTCGCGCGTGCTGCTGCGACGGCAGTGCGTGCGTGCTGCTGCGTCTGCAGTGCGTGGGTGCTGCTGCTGCGTCGGCCGTGCGCGGTCTGTCCGTGCGTGCGTGCTGCTGTCTCGGTCGACCCCCGGCCCGTTTTGTCGAATCGGGACGTTTAAACCCCGGGGGTTGGAAACAATGGTCGGCCTCAACCCCTACCATGTCGTGGCACTGCGCCGTCGGTTCGGCCGGCCGCTACGGTCGCCCAAGGCCCGTTTCATCGATTTCGGACGTTTATACCCAGGAGGTGGGAAACAATGGTCGGCACCAACCCCTACATTGTTGTGGCGTTGCGACGTCGGTCCGGTCGGTGCACGGTCTGTCCGTGCTGTCTGCTGCCTGTCCCGTGAGCAGTCTGCGCGAGCGTGCTGCTGTGTAGTGTGTGCATGCTGCTGCGACACCAGTGCGTCCGTGCGTGCTACTGCGTCTGCAGTGCGCGCGCGCTGCGGTGCCGTTCGCGCGTGCTGCTGCGACGGCAGTGCGTGCGTGCTGCTGCGTCTGCAGTGCGTGGGTGCTGTTGCTGCGTCGGCCGTGCGCGGTCTGTCCGTGCGTGCGTGCTGCTGTCTCGGTCGACCCCCGGCCCGTTTTGTCGAATCGGGACGTTTATACCCCGGGGGTTGGAAACAATGGTCGGCCTCAACCCCTACCATGTCGTGGCACTGCGCCGTCGGTTCGGCCGGCCGCTACGGTCGCCCAAGGCCCGTTTCATCGATTTCGGACGTTTATACCCAGGAGGTGGGAAACAATGGTCGGCACCAACCCCTACATTGTTGTGGCGTTGCGACGTCGGTCCGGTCGGTGCACGGTCTGTCCGTTCTGTCTGCTGCCTGTCCCGTGTGCAGTCTGCGCGAGCGTGCTGCTGTGTAGTGTGTGCACGCTGCTGCGACACCAGTGCGTGCGTGCGTGCTGCTGTGCCGTGCGCGCGTGCTGCTGCGACACCAGTGCGTGCGTGCGTGCTGCTGTGCCGTGCGCGCGTGCTGCTGCGTCTGCAGTGCGCGTGTGCTGCTGTGTCGTTCGCGCGTGCTGCTGCGCCTGCAGTGCGTGCTTGCTGCTGCGTGGGTGCGTGGGTGCTGCTGCTGCGTCGGCCGTGCGCGGTCTGTCCGTGCGTGCGTGCTGCTGTCTCGGTCGACCCCTGGCCCGTTTTGTCGGATCCGGACGTTTATACCCCGGGGGTTGGAAACAATGGTCGGCCTCAACCCCTACCATGTCGTGGCACTGCGCCGTCGGTTCGGCCGGCCGCTACGGTCGCCCGAGGCCCGTTTCATCGATTTCGGACGTTTATACCCAGGAGGTGGGAAACAATGGTCGGCACCAACCCCTACATTGTTGTGGCGTTGCGACGTCGGTCCGGTCGGTGCACGGTCTGTCCGTGCTGTCTGCTGCCTGTCCCGTGTGCTGTCTGCGCGTTCGTGCTGCTGTGTAGTGTGTGCACGCTGCTGCGACACCAGTGCGTGCGTGCGTGCTGCTGTGCCGTGCGCGCGTGCTGCTGCGTCTGCAGCGCGCGTGTGCTGCTGTGTCGTTCGCGCGTGCTGCTGCGCCTGCAGTGCGTGCTTGCTGCTGCGAACGTGCTGCTGCGCCTGCAGTGCGTGCTTGCTGCTGCGTGGGTGCGTGGGTGCTGCTGCTGCGTCGGCCGTGCGCGGTCTGTCCGTGCGTGCGTGCTGCTGTCTCGGTCGACCCCCGGCCCGTTTTGTCGAATCCGGACGTTTATACCCCGGGGGTTGGAAACAATGGTCGGCCTCAACCCCTACCATGTCGTGGCACTGCGCCGTCGGTTCGGCCGGCCGCTACGGTCGCCCGAGGCCCGTTTCATCGATTTCGGACGTTTATACCCAGGAGGTGGGAAACAATGGTCGGCACCAACCCCTACATTGTTGTGGCGTTGCGACGTCGGTCCGGTCGGTGCACGGTCTGTCCGTGCTGTCTGCTGCCTGTCCCGTGTGCAGTCTGCGCGTGCGTGCTGCTTTGTAGTGTGTGCACGCTGCTGCGACACCAGTGCGTGCGTGCGTGCTGCTGTGCCGTGCGCGCGTGCTGCTGCGTCTGCAGTGCGCGTGTGCTGCTGTGTCGTTCGCGCGTGCTGCTGCGCCTGCAGTGCGTGCTTGCTGCTGCGTGGGTGCTGCTGCTGCGTCGGCCGTGCGCGGTCTGTCCGTGCGTGCGTGCTGCTGTCTCGGTCGACCCCCGGCCCGTTTTGTCGTATCCGGACGTTTATACCCCGGGGGTTGGAAACAATGGTCGGCCTCAACCCCTACCATGTCGTGGCACTGCGCCGTCGGTTCGGCCGGCCGCTACGGTCGCCCGAGGCCCGTTTCATCGATTTCGGACGTTTATACCCAGGAGGTGGGAAACAATGGTCGGCACCAACCCCTACATTGTTGTGGCGTTGCGACGTCGGTCCGGTCGGTGCACGGTCTGTCCGTGCTGTCTGCTGCCTGTCCCGTGTGCAGTCTGCGCGTGCGTGCTGCTGTGTAGTGTGTGCACGCTGCTGCGACACCAGTGCGTGCGTGCGTGCTGCTGTGCCGTGCGCGCGTGCTGCTGCGTCTGCAGTGCGCGTGTGCTGCTGTGTCGTTCGCGCGTGCTGCTGCGCCTGCAGTGCGTGCTTGCTGCTGCGTGGGTGCTGCTGCTGCGTCGGCCGTGCGCGGTCTGTCCGTGCGTGCGTGCTGCTGTCTCGGTCGACCCCCGGCCCGTTTTGTCGTATCCGGACGTTTATACCCCGGGGGTTGGAAACAATGGTCGGCCTCAACCCCTACCATGTCGTGGCACTGCGCCGTCGGTTCGGCCGGCCGCTACGGTCGCCCGAGGACCGTTTCATCGATTTCGGACGTTTATACCCAGGAGGTGGGAAACAATGGTCGGCACCAACCCCTACATTGTTGTGGCGTTGCGACGTCGGTCCGGTCGGTGCACGGTCTGTCCGTGCTGTCTGCTGCCTGTCCCGTGTGCAGTCTGCGCGTTCGTGCTGCTGTGTAGTGTGTGCACGCTGCTGCGACACCAGTGCGTGCGTGCGTGCTGCTGTGCCGTGCGCGCGTGCTGCTGCGTCTGCAGCGCGCGTGTGCTGCTGTGTCGTTCGCGCGTGCTGCTGCGCCTGCAGTGCGTGCTTGCTGCTGCGAACGTGCTGCTGCGCCTGCAGTGCGTGCTTGCTGCTGCGTGGGTGCGTGGGTGCTGCTGCTGCGTCGGCCGTGCGCGGTCTGTCCGTGCGTGCGTGCTGCTGTCTCGGTCGACCCCCGGCCCGTTTTGTCGAATCCGGACGTTTATACCCCGGGGGTTGGAAACAATGGTCGGCCTCAACCCCTACCATGTCGTGGCACTGCGCCGTCGGTTCGGCCGGCCGCTACGGTCGCCCGAGGCCCGTTTCATCGATTTCGGACGTTTATACCCAGGAGGTGGGAAACAATGGTCGGCACCAACCCCTACATTGTTGTGGCGTTGCGACGTCGGTCCGGTCGGTGCACGGTCTGTCCGTGCTGTCTGCTGCCTGTCCCGTGTGCAGTCTGCGCGTGCGTGCTGCTTTGTAGTGTGTGCACGCTGCTGCGACACCAGTGCGTGCGTGCGTGCTGCTGTGCCGTGCGCGCGTGCTGCTGCGTCTGCAGTGCGCGTGTGCTGCTGTGTCGTTCGCGCGTGCTGCTGCGCCTGCAGTGCGTGCTTGCTGCTGCGTGGGTGCTGCTGCTGCGTCGGCCGTGCGCGGTCTGTCCGTGCGTGCGTGCTGCTGTCTCGGTCGACCCCCGGCCCGTTTTGTCGTATCCGGACGTTTATACCCCGGGGGTTGGAAACAATGGTCGGCCTCAACCCCTACCATGTCGTGGCACTGCGCCGTCGGTTCGGCCGGCCGCTACGGTCGCCCGAGGCCCGTTTCATCGATTTCGGACGTTTATACCCAGGAGGTGGGAAACAATGGTCGGCACCAACCCCTACATTGTTGTGGCGTTGCGACGTCGGTCCGGTCGGTGCACGGTCTGTCCGTGCTGTCTGCTGCCTGTCCCGTGTGCAGTCTGCGCGTGCGTGCTGCTGTGTAGTGTGTGCACGCTGCTGCGACACCAGTGCGTGCGTGCGTGCTGC
>JAQQXO010000260.1:12500-27500 GCA_029852735.1 Persea americana | reverse complement strand
TGGCCGTTCACTTTTCGAAGAGCCAAGGGCCGTTTACGCCCTTTCGTTCGTCCCTCCAAGCACCAAGCGCCAAGCGCCAAGTGCAAAGTGCTAAGTGCTAAGTGCGGTGCGGTCGGTCGGCGCGCGTCAAGATATGGTCTATGATAATATAGGACATGGTGCCGACCATTGTTTCCCACCTCCCGGGTATAAACGTCCGAAATCGATGAAACGGACCGACGGTGTAGGACCGGTCGGTAGGCGGACAAACGGTCGACGGACGGTGTGCGGTAAGGACGTGCGTGCTGCTGCCTCTGCCCTGTGCAGTCAGCGCCTGCTGCTGCTGCGTCTGTTCGTGCGTGCGTGCGTGCGTGCAGCCGCCTCCGCCGTGTGCGGTCAGGCCGTGCGTGCTGCCGCTGCGCCCGTTCGTGCGTGCAGCTGCGTCGGCCGTGTGCAGTCCACCCCGTGCTGCTGCAGCGTCTGTTCGTGCGTGCAGCTGCGTCGGCCGTGCGCGCGTGCTGCTGCAGCGTCTGTTCGTGCGTGCAGCCGCGTCGTCCGTGCGCGCTGCTGCCTCTGCCGTGTGCAGTCAGCCCGGTCGGTGCGGTCCCTTCGGACGGTCGGTTCGGCGCACGGCGTCCCGTTTCGTCAACGTCGGACGTTCATACATTTCCGCACCGCGGCGTGGCCGTTCACTTTTCGAAGAGCCAAGGGCCGTTTACGCCCTTTCGTTCGTCCCTCCAAGCACCAAGCGCCAAGTGCAAAGTGCTAAGTGCTAAGTGCGGTGCGGTCGGTCGGCGCGCGTCAAGATATGGTCTATGATAATATAGGACATGGTGCCGACCATTGTTTCCCACCTCCCGGGTATAAACGTCCGAAATCGATGAAACGGACCGACGGTGTAGGACCGGTCGGTAGGCGGACAAACGGTCGACGGACGGTGTGCGGTAAGGACGTGCGTGCGTCGTGCTGCTGCCTCTGCCCTGTGCAGTCAGCGCCCGCTGCTGCTGCGTCTGTTCGTGCGTGCGTGCGTGCAGCCGCCTCCGCCGTGTGCGGTCAGGCCGTGCGTGCTGCCGCTGCGCCCGTTCGTGCGTGCAGCTGCGTCGGCCGTGTGCAGTCCACCCCGTGCTGCTGCAGCGTCTGTTCGTGCGTGCAGCTGCGTCGGCCGTGCGCGCGTGCTGCTGCAGCGTCTGTTCGTGCGTGCAGCCGCGTCGTCCGTGCGCGCGCTGCTGCCTCTGCCGTGTGCAGTCAGCCCGTGCTGCTGCGTCGGCCGTGCGTGCCGCCTCTGCCGTGTGCAGTCAGGCCGTGCGTGCCGCTGCTGCGTCTGTTCGTGCGTGCAGCTGCGTCGGCCGTGCGTGCGTGCAGCTGCGTCCGTTCGTGCGTGCAGGCTGCCGCTGCATCTGTTCGTGCGTGCACCTGCGTCGGCCGTTCGTGCGTGCCGCTGCGTCCGTTCGTGCGTGCGTGCTGCTGCTGCTTGCGTGCGTGCTGCCTCTGCCGTGTGCAGTAAGCACGTGCCGCTGCCACGCCTGTTCGTGCGTGCTGCTGCTGCGTCTGTTCGTGCGTGCGTTCTGCTGCGTCGTCCGCGCGGCCGGGCGGCTGCGTCGGACGTGCGTGCTGCTGCTGCGTCTGTTCGTGCGTGCGTGGCGCTGCGTCGGCCGTGCGTGCGTGCTGCCGCCTCTGCCCTGTGCAGTCAGCACGTGCTGCCGTGTCGGACGTGCGAGCTGCTGCTGCGTCCCCGCGTGCGTGCTGCTGCGTCGGCCGTGGGATCCCGCGCTGCAGCGTCGACGGTGCGTTCGTGCTTGCCGCTGCGACGGTCGCGCGTGCAGGAGCGTCGGCCTTGTGCAGTCTGCCCTTGCGTGCGATGGTGAGGCTGCCTCTGCCGTGCGCAGTCGGCCCCCGCGTGGCTCAAGCTGCTGCCACGTGCCTGCGGCGTCGCCAGTGCGTGCTGCTGCGTCGGCCGTTCGTTCGTGCGTGCTGCCGCGTCGGCGTGCTCGGTCTGTCCGTGCGTGCGTGCTGCTGCGCCGGCCGTGCGTTCGTGCGTGCTGCCGCGTCGGCGTGCTCGGTCTGTCCGTGCGTGCGTGCTGCTGCGTCGGCCGTGCGCGGTCCGTCCGCGCGTGCGTGCGGCGGCCTAGGTCGCCCGCGGCCCGTTTCATCGATTTCGGACGTTTATACCCAGGAGGTGGGAAACAATGGTCGGCACCAACTCCCACCATGTTGTGGCGCCGCGCCGTCTGTCCGTCCGGCCGCCACGGTCGCCCAAGGCCCGTTTCATCGTTTTCGGACGTTTATACCCAGGAGGTGGGAAACAATGGTCGGCACCAATCCCTACCATGTTGTGGCGGTGCCCCGTCGGTCCGGTCGGCCGCCTCGGTCGCCCGCGGTCCGTTTCATCGATTTCGGACGTTTATACCCAGGCGGTGGGAAACAATGGTCGGGACCAACCCCAACCTTGTTGTGGCGTTGCGACGTCCGCTCGGTTGGTGCACGGTCTGATCGCGCTCGGTGCTGCCTATTCCGTTGCAAGCTGCTGCGTCGGCCGTGCGTGCGTGCTGCTGCGTCGTGCGTGCGTGCAGCTGCGTCTGCCGTGCGTGCGTGCAGCAGCGTCTGCCGTTCGTGCTTGCTGCTGTGTCGGTCGTGCGTGCTGCTGCGTCGTGCGTGCTCGCTGCTGTGCCGTGCGTGCGTTCTGCTGCGTCGGCGGAGCGCTCGTGCTGCTGTGTCGTGCGTGCGTGCTGCTGGGTCGGTCGTGCCTGCTGCTGCGTCGTGCCTGCGTGCTGCTGGGTCGGTCGTGCCTGCTGCTGCTGTGCCGTGCGTGCGTGCTGCTGCGTCGGCCGAGCGCCTGTGCTGCTGTGTCGTGCGTGCGTGCTGCAGCGTTTCCAGTGCGTGCGTGCTGCAGCGTCGGCCGAGCGTGCTCCTGCCTCAGCCGTTCGTGCTGCAGGGTCGGCTGAGCGTCCGTGCGTGCGTGCAGCAGCGTCGGCTGAGCGTTCGTGCTCGCTGCTGCGTCTGCCGTGCGTTCGTGCTGCTGCGTCTTCCGTGCGTGTGTGCTGCCTGCCGCGTCGGCCGTGCATGCGAGCGTGCTGCTGCGTCGGCCGTGCATGCTTGCTGCTGCCTCGGTCGCCCACGGCCCGTTTCATCGATTTCGGACGTTTATACCCAGGAGGTGGGAAACAATGGTCGGCACCAACCCCTACCATGTTGTGGCGGCGACCCGTCGGTCCGGTCGGCCGCCTCGGTCGCCCGCGGTCCGTTTCATCGATTTCGGACGTTTATACCCAGGAGGTGGGAAACAATGGTCGGCACCAACTCCCACCATGTTGTGGCGCCGCGCCGTCGGTCCGTCCGGCCGCCACGGTCGCCCAAGGCCCATTTCATCGTTTTCGGACGTTTATACCCAGGAGGTGGGAAACAATGGTCGGCACCAGTCCCTACCATGTTGTGGCGGTGCCCCGTCGGTCCGGTCGGCCGCCTCGGTCGCCCGCGGTCAGTTTCATCGATTTCGGACGTTTATACCCAGGAGGTGGGAAACAATGGTCGGGACCAACCCCAACCTTGTTGTGGCGTTGCGACGTCCGCTCGGTTGGTGCACGGTCTGATCGCGCTCGGTGCTGCCTATTCCGTTGCGCGCTGCTGCGACGTTCGTGCGTGCGTGCTGCTGCGTCTGCCGTGAGTGCAGCTGCGTCTGCCGTGCGTGCGTGCAGCAGCGTCTGCCGTTTGTGCTTGCTGCTGTGTCGGTCGTGCGTGATGCTGCGTCGTGCGTGCTCGCTGCTGTGCCGTGCGTGCGTGCTGCTGCGTCGGCGGAGCGCTCGTGCTGCTGTGTCGTGCGTGCGTGCTGCTGGGTCGGTCGTGCCTGCGTGCTGCTGGGTCGGTCGTGCGTGCTGCTGCGTCGTGCGTGCGTGCTGCTGTGCCGTGCGTGCGTGCTGCTGCGTCGGCCGAGCGCCTGTGCTGCTGTGTCGTGCGTGCGTGCTGCAGCGTTTCCAGTGCGTGCGTGCTGCAGCGTCGGCCGAGCGTGCTCCTGCCTCAGCCGTTCGTGCTGCAGGGTCGGCTGAGCGTCCGTGCGCGCTGCTGCGTCTGCCGTGCGTGCGTGCAGCAGCGTCGGCTGAGCGTTCGTGCCCGCTGCTGCGTCTGCCGTGCGTTCGTGCTGCTGCGTCGGCCTTGCGATGCTGCATGCCGCTGCGTCTTCCGTGCGTGTGTGCTGCCTGCCGCGTCGGCCCTGCATGCTAGCGTGCTGCTGCGTCGGCCGTGCATGCTTGCTGCTGCCTCGGTCGCCCACGGCCCGTTTCATCGATTTCGGACGTTTATACCCAGGAGGTGGGAAACAATGGTCGGCACCAACCCCTACCATGTTGTGGCGGCGCCCCGTCGGTCCGGTCGGCCGCCTCGGTCGCCCGCGTTCCGTTTCATCGATTTCGGACGTTTATACCCAGGAGGTGGGAAACAATGGTCGGCACCAACTCCCACCATGTTGTGGCGCCGCGCCGTCGGTCCGTCCGGCCGCCACGGTCGCCCAAGGCCCGTTTCATCGTTTTCGGACGTTTATACCCAGGAGGTGGGAAACAATGGTCGGCACCAATCCCTACCATGTTGTGGCGGTGCCCCGTCGGTCCGGTCGGCCGCCTCGGTCCCCCGCGGTCCGTTTCATCGATTTCGGACGTTTATACCCAGGAGGTGGGAAACAATGGTCGGGACCAACCCCAACCTTGTTGTGGCGTTGCGACGTCCGCTCGGTTGGTGCACGGTCTGATCGCGCTCGGTGCTGCCTATTCCGTTGCGCGCTGCTGCGACGTTCGTGCGTGCGTGCTGCTGCGTCTGCCGTGCGTGCAGCTGCGTCTGCCGTGCGTGCGTGCAGCAGCGTCTGCCGTTCGTGCTTGCTGCTGTGTCGGTCGTGCATGATGCTGCGTCGTGCGTGCTCGCTGCTGTGCCGTGCGTGCGTGCTGCTGCGTCGGCGGAGCGCTCGTGCTGCTGTGTCGTGCGTGCGTGCTGCTGGGTCGGTCGTGCCTGCTGCTGCGTCGTGCCTGCGTGCTGCTGGGTCGGTCGTGCGTGCTGCTGCGTCGTGCGTGCGTGCTGCTGTGCCGTGCGTGCGTGCTGCTGCGTCGGCCGAGCGCCTGTGCTGCTGTGTCGTGCGTGCGTGCTGCAGCGTCGGCCGAGCGTGCTCCTGCCTCAGCCGTTCGTGCTGCAGGGTCGGCTGAGAGTCCGTGCGCGCTGCTGCGTCTGCCGTGCGTGCGTGCAGCAGCGTCGGCTGAGCGTTCGTGCCCGCTGCTGCGTCTGCCGTGCGTTCGTGCTGCTGCGTCGGCCTTGCGATGCTGCATGCCGCTGCGTCTTCCGTGCGTGTGTGCTGCCTGCCGCGTCGGCCCTGCATGCTAGCGTGCTGCTGCGTCGGCCGTGCATGCTTGCTGCTGCCTCGGTTGCCCACGGCCCGTTTCATCGATTTCGGACGTTTATACCCAGGAGGTGGGAAACAATGGTCGGCACCAACCCCTACCATGTTGTGGCGGCGCCCCGTCGGTCCGGTCGGCCGCCTCGGTCGCCCGCGTTCCGTTTCATCGATTTCGGACGTTTATACCCAGGAGGTGGGAAACAATGGTCGGCACCAACTCCCACCATGTTGTGGCGCCGCGCCGTCGGTCCGTCCGGCCGCCACGGTCGCCCAAGGCCCGTTTCATCGTTTTCGGACGTTTATACCCAGGAGGTGGGAAACAATGGTTGGCACCAATCCCTACCATGTTGTGGCGGTGCCCCGTCGGTCCGGTCGGCCGCCTCGGTCGCCCGCGGTCCGTTTCATCGATTTCGGACGTTTATACCCAGGAGGTGGGAAACAATGGTCGGGACCAACCCCAACCTTGTTGTGGCGTTGCGACGTCCGCTCGGTTGGTGCACGGTCTGATCGCGCTCGGTGCTGCCTATTCCGTTGCGCGCTGCTGCGACGTTCGTGCGTGCGTGCTGCTGCGTCTGCCGTGCGTGCAGCTGCGTCTGCCGTGCGTGCGTGCAGCAGCGTCTGCCCTTCGTGCTTGCTGCTGTGTCGGTCGTGCGTGATGCTGCGTCGTGCGTTCTCGCTGCTGTGCCGTGCGTGCGTGCTGCTGCGTCGGCGGAGCGCTCGTGCTGCTGTGTCGTGCGTGCGTGCTGCTGGGTCGGTCGGGCCTGCTGCTGCGTCGTGCCTGGGTGCTGCTGGGTCGGTCGTGCCTGCTGCTGCGTCGTGCGTGCGTGCTGCTGTGCCGTGCGTGCGTGCTGCTGCGTCGGCCGAGCGCCTGTGCTGCTGTGTCGTGCGTGCGTGCTGCAGCGTTTCCAGTGCGTGCGTGCCGCAGCGTCGGCCGAGCGTGCTCCTGCCTCAGCCGTTCGTGCTGCAGGGTCGGCTGAGCGTCCGTGCGCGCTGCTGCGTCTGCCGTGCGTGCGTGCAGCAGCGTCGGCTGAGCGTTCGTGCTCGCTGCTGCGTCTGCCGTGCGTTCGTGCTGCTGCGTCGGCCTTGCGATGCTGCATGCCGCTGCGTCTTCCGTGCGTGTGTGCTGCCTGCCGCGTCGGCCCTGCATGCGAGCGTGCTGCTGCGTCGGCCGTGCATGCTTGCTGCTGCCTCGGTCGCCCACGGCCCGTTTCATCGATTTCGGACGTTTATACCCAGGAGGTGGGAAACAATGGTCGGCACCAACCCCTACACTGTTGTGGAGTTGCGACGTCGGTCCCGTCGGTGCACGGTCTGTCCGTGCTGTCCGCTGCCTGTCCCGTGTGCAGTCTGCGCGTGCGGGCTGCTGTGCAGTGTGTGCACGCTGCTGCGACACCAGTGCGTGCGTGCGTGCTGCTGTGCCGTGCGCGCGTGCTGCTGCGTCTGCAGTGCGCGTGTGCTGCTGTGTCGTTCGCGCGTGCTGCTGCGCCTGCAGTGCGTGCTTGCTGCTGCGTGGGTGCGTGGGTGCTGCTGCTGCGTCGGCCGTGCGCGGTCTGTCCGTGCGTGCGTGCTGCTGTCTCGGTCGACCCCCGGCCCGTTTTGTCGTATCCGGACGTTTATACCCCGGGGGTTGGAAACAATGGTCGGCCTCAACCCCTACCATGTCGTGGCACTGCGCCGTCGGTTCGGCCGGCCGCTACGGTCGCCCAAGGCCCGTTTCATCGATTTCGGACGTTTATACCCAGGAGGTGGGAAACAATGGTCGGCACCAACCCCTACATTGTTGTGGCGTTGCGAAGTCGGTCCGGTCGGTGCACGGTCTGTCCGTGCTGTCTGCTGCCTGTCCCGTGAGCAGTCTGCGCGAGCGTGCTGCTGTGTAGTGTGTGCATGCTGCTGCGACACCAGTGCGTGCGTGCGTGCTACTGCGTCTGCAGTGCGCGCGCGCTGCGGTGTCGTTCGCGCGTGCTGCTGCGACGGCAGTGCGTGCGTGCTGCTGCGTCTGCAGTGCGTGGGTGCTGCTGCTGCGTCGGCCGTGCGCGGTCTGTCCGTGCGTGCGTGCTGCTGTCTCGGTCGACCCCCGGCCCGTTTTGTCGAATCGGGACGTTTAAACCCCGGGGGTTGGAAACAATGGTCGGCCTCAACCCCTACCATGTCGTGGCACTGCGCCGTCGGTTCGGCCGGCCGCTACGGTCGCCCAAGGCCCGTTTCATCGATTTCGGACGTTTATACCCAGGAGGTGGGAAACAATGGTCGGCACCAACCCCTACATTGTTGTGGCGTTGCGACGTCGGTCCGGTCGGTGCACGGTCTGTCCGTGCTGTCTGCTGCCTGTCCCGTGAGCAGTCTGCGCGAGCGTGCTGCTGTGTAGTGTGTGCATGCTGCTGCGACACCAGTGCGTCCGTGCGTGCTACTGCGTCTGCAGTGCGCGCGCGCTGCGGTGCCGTTCGCGCGTGCTGCTGCGACGGCAGTGCGTGCGTGCTGCTGCGTCTGCAGTGCGTGGGTGCTGTTGCTGCGTCGGCCGTGCGCGGTCTGTCCGTGCGTGCGTGCTGCTGTCTCGGTCGACCCCCGGCCCGTTTTGTCGAATCGGGACGTTTATACCCCGGGGGTTGGAAACAATGGTCGGCCTCAACCCCTACCATGTCGTGGCACTGCGCCGTCGGTTCGGCCGGCCGCTACGGTCGCCCAAGGCCCGTTTCATCGATTTCGGACGTTTATACCCAGGAGGTGGGAAACAATGGTCGGCACCAACCCCTACATTGTTGTGGCGTTGCGACGTCGGTCCGGTCGGTGCACGGTCTGTCCGTTCTGTCTGCTGCCTGTCCCGTGTGCAGTCTGCGCGAGCGTGCTGCTGTGTAGTGTGTGCACGCTGCTGCGACACCAGTGCGTGCGTGCGTGCTGCTGTGCCGTGCGCGCGTGCTGCTGCGACACCAGTGCGTGCGTGCGTGCTGCTGTGCCGTGCGCGCGTGCTGCTGCGTCTGCAGTGCGCGTGTGCTGCTGTGTCGTTCGCGCGTGCTGCTGCGCCTGCAGTGCGTGCTTGCTGCTGCGTGGGTGCGTGGGTGCTGCTGCTGCGTCGGCCGTGCGCGGTCTGTCCGTGCGTGCGTGCTGCTGTCTCGGTCGACCCCTGGCCCGTTTTGTCGGATCCGGACGTTTATACCCCGGGGGTTGGAAACAATGGTCGGCCTCAACCCCTACCATGTCGTGGCACTGCGCCGTCGGTTCGGCCGGCCGCTACGGTCGCCCGAGGCCCGTTTCATCGATTTCGGACGTTTATACCCAGGAGGTGGGAAACAATGGTCGGCACCAACCCCTACATTGTTGTGGCGTTGCGACGTCGGTCCGGTCGGTGCACGGTCTGTCCGTGCTGTCTGCTGCCTGTCCCGTGTGCTGTCTGCGCGTTCGTGCTGCTGTGTAGTGTGTGCACGCTGCTGCGACACCAGTGCGTGCGTGCGTGCTGCTGTGCCGTGCGCGCGTGCTGCTGCGTCTGCAGCGCGCGTGTGCTGCTGTGTCGTTCGCGCGTGCTGCTGCGCCTGCAGTGCGTGCTTGCTGCTGCGAACGTGCTGCTGCGCCTGCAGTGCGTGCTTGCTGCTGCGTGGGTGCGTGGGTGCTGCTGCTGCGTCGGCCGTGCGCGGTCTGTCCGTGCGTGCGTGCTGCTGTCTCGGTCGACCCCCGGCCCGTTTTGTCGAATCCGGACGTTTATACCCCGGGGGTTGGAAACAATGGTCGGCCTCAACCCCTACCATGTCGTGGCACTGCGCCGTCGGTTCGGCCGGCCGCTACGGTCGCCCGAGGCCCGTTTCATCGATTTCGGACGTTTATACCCAGGAGGTGGGAAACAATGGTCGGCACCAACCCCTACATTGTTGTGGCGTTGCGACGTCGGTCCGGTCGGTGCACGGTCTGTCCGTGCTGTCTGCTGCCTGTCCCGTGTGCAGTCTGCGCGTGCGTGCTGCTTTGTAGTGTGTGCACGCTGCTGCGACACCAGTGCGTGCGTGCGTGCTGCTGTGCCGTGCGCGCGTGCTGCTGCGTCTGCAGTGCGCGTGTGCTGCTGTGTCGTTCGCGCGTGCTGCTGCGCCTGCAGTGCGTGCTTGCTGCTGCGTGGGTGCTGCTGCTGCGTCGGCCGTGCGCGGTCTGTCCGTGCGTGCGTGCTGCTGTCTCGGTCGACCCCCGGCCCGTTTTGTCGTATCCGGACGTTTATACCCCGGGGGTTGGAAACAATGGTCGGCCTCAACCCCTACCATGTCGTGGCACTGCGCCGTCGGTTCGGCCGGCCGCTACGGTCGCCCGAGGCCCGTTTCATCGATTTCGGACGTTTATACCCAGGAGGTGGGAAACAATGGTCGGCACCAACCCCTACATTGTTGTGGCGTTGCGACGTCGGTCCGGTCGGTGCACGGTCTGTCCGTGCTGTCTGCTGCCTGTCCCGTGTGCAGTCTGCGCGTGCGTGCTGCTGTGTAGTGTGTGCACGCTGCTGCGACACCAGTGCGTGCGTGCGTGCTGCTGTGCCGTGCGCGCGTGCTGCTGCGTCTGCAGTGCGCGTGTGCTGCTGTGTCGTTCGCGCGTGCTGCTGCGCCTGCAGTGCGTGCTTGCTGCTGCGTGGGTGCTGCTGCTGCGTCGGCCGTGCGCGGTCTGTCCGTGCGTGCGTGCTGCTGTCTCGGTCGACCCCCGGCCCGTTTTGTCGTATCCGGACGTTTATACCCCGGGGGTTGGAAACAATGGTCGGCCTCAACCCCTACCATGTCGTGGCACTGCGCCGTCGGTTCGGCCGGCCGCTACGGTCGCCCGAGGACCGTTTCATCGATTTCGGACGTTTATACCCAGGAGGTGGGAAACAATGGTCGGCACCAACCCCTACATTGTTGTGGCGTTGCGACGTCGGTCCGGTCGGTGCACGGTCTGTCCGTGCTGTCTGCTGCCTGTCCCGTGTGCAGTCTGCGCGTTCGTGCTGCTGTGTAGTGTGTGCACGCTGCTGCGACACCAGTGCGTGCGTGCGTGCTGCTGTGCCGTGCGCGCGTGCTGCTGCGTCTGCAGCGCGCGTGTGCTGCTGTGTCGTTCGCGCGTGCTGCTGCGCCTGCAGTGCGTGCTTGCTGCTGCGAACGTGCTGCTGCGCCTGCAGTGCGTGCTTGCTGCTGCGTGGGTGCGTGGGTGCTGCTGCTGCGTCGGCCGTGCGCGGTCTGTCCGTGCGTGCGTGCTGCTGTCTCGGTCGACCCCCGGCCCGTTTTGTCGAATCCGGACGTTTATACCCCGGGGGTTGGAAACAATGGTCGGCCTCAACCCCTACCATGTCGTGGCACTGCGCCGTCGGTTCGGCCGGCCGCTACGGTCGCCCGAGGCCCGTTTCATCGATTTCGGACGTTTATACCCAGGAGGTGGGAAACAATGGTCGGCACCAACCCCTACATTGTTGTGGCGTTGCGACGTCGGTCCGGTCGGTGCACGGTCTGTCCGTGCTGTCTGCTGCCTGTCCCGTGTGCAGTCTGCGCGTGCGTGCTGCTTTGTAGTGTGTGCACGCTGCTGCGACACCAGTGCGTGCGTGCGTGCTGCTGTGCCGTGCGCGCGTGCTGCTGCGTCTGCAGTGCGCGTGTGCTGCTGTGTCGTTCGCGCGTGCTGCTGCGCCTGCAGTGCGTGCTTGCTGCTGCGTGGGTGCTGCTGCTGCGTCGGCCGTGCGCGGTCTGTCCGTGCGTGCGTGCTGCTGTCTCGGTCGACCCCCGGCCCGTTTTGTCGTATCCGGACGTTTATACCCCGGGGGTTGGAAACAATGGTCGGCCTCAACCCCTACCATGTCGTGGCACTGCGCCGTCGGTTCGGCCGGCCGCTACGGTCGCCCAAGGCCCGTTTCATCGATTTCGGACGTTTATACCCAGGAGGTGGGAAACAATGGTCGGCACCAACCCCTACATTGTTGTGGCGTTGCGACGTCGGTCCGGTCGGTGCACGGTCTGTCCGTGCTGTCTGCTGCCTGTCCCGTGAGCAGTCTGCGCGAGCGTGCTGCTGTGTAGTGTGTGCATGCTGCTGCGACACCAGTGCGTCCGTGCGTGCTACTGCGTCTGCAGTGCGCGCGCGCTGCGGTGCCGTTCGCGCGTGCTGCTGCGACGGCAGTGCGTGCGTGCTGCTGCGTCTGCAGTGCGTGGGTGCTGTTGCTGCGTCGGCCGTGCGCGGTCTGTCCGTGCGTGCGTGCTGCTGTCTCGGTCGACCCCCGGCCCGTTTTGTCGAATCGGGACGTTTATACCCCGGGGGTTGGAAACAATGGTCGGCCTCAACCCCTACCATGTCGTGGCACTGCGCCGTCGGTTCGGCCGGCCGCTACGGTCGCCCAAGGCCCGTTTCATCGATTTCGGACGTTTATACCCAGGAGGTGGGAAACAATGGTCGGCACCAACCCCTACATTGTTGTGGCGTTGCGACGTCGGTCCGGTCGGTGCACGGTCTGTCCGTTCTGTCTGCTGCCTGTCCCGTGTGCAGTCTGCGCGAGCGTGCTGCTGTGTAGTGTGTGCACGCTGCTGCGACACCAGTGCGTGCGTGCGTGCTGCTGTGCCGTGCGCGCGTGCTGCTGCGACACCAGTGCGTGCGTGCGTGCTGCTGTGCCGTGCGCGCGTGCTGCTGCGTCTGCAGTGCGCGTGTGCTGCTGTGTCGTTCGCGCGTGCTGCTGCGCCTGCAGTGCGTGCTTGCTGCTGCGTGGGTGCGTGGGTGCTGCTGCTGCGTCGGCCGTGCGCGGTCTGTCCGTGCGTGCGTGCTGCTGTCTCGGTCGACCCCTGGCCCGTTTTGTCGGATCCGGACGTTTATACCCCGGGGGTTGGAAACAATGGTCGGCCTCAACCCCTACCATGTCGTGGCACTGCGCCGTCGGTTCGGCCGGCCGCTACGGTCGCCCGAGGCCCGTTTCATCGATTTCGGACGTTTATACCCAGGAGGTGGGAAACAATGGTCGGCACCAACCCCTACATTGTTGTGGCGTTGCGACGTCGGTCCGGTCGGTGCACGGTCTGTCCGTGCTGTCTGCTGCCTGTCCCGTGTGCTGTCTGCGCGTTCGTGCTGCTGTGTAGTGTGTGCACGCTGCTGCGACACCAGTGCGTGCGTGCGTGCTGCTGTGCCGTGCGCGCGTGCTGCTGCGTCTGCAGCGCGCGTGTGCTGCTGTGTCGTTCGCGCGTGCTGCTGCGCCTGCAGTGCGTGCTTGCTGCTGCGAACGTGCTGCTGCGCCTGCAGTGCGTGCTTGCTGCTGCGTGGGTGCGTGGGTGCTGCTGCTGCGTCGGCCGTGCGCGGTCTGTCCGTGCGTGCGTGCTGCTGTCTCGGTCGACCCCCGGCCCGTTTTGTCGAATCCGGACGTTTATACCCCGGGGGTTGGAAACAATGGTCGGCCTCAACCCCTACCATGTCGTGGCACTGCGCCGTCGGTTCGGCCGGCCGCTACGGTCGCCCGAGGCCCGTTTCATCGATTTCGGACGTTTATACCCAGGAGGTGGGAAACAATGGTCGGCACCAACCCCTACATTGTTGTGGCGTTGCGACGTCGGTCCGGTCGGTGCACGGTCTGTCCGTGCTGTCTGCTGCCTGTCCCGTGTGCAGTCTGCGCGTGCGTGCTGCTTTGTAGTGTGTGCACGCTGCTGCGACACCAGTGCGTGCGTGCGTGCTGCTGTGCCGTGCGCGCGTGCTGCTGCGTCTGCAGTGCGCGTGTGCTGCTGTGTCGTTCGCGCGTGCTGCTGCGCCTGCAGTGCGTGCTTGCTGCTGCGTGGGTGCTGCTGCTGCGTCGGCCGTGCGCGGTCTGTCCGTGCGTGCGTGCTGCTGTCTCGGTCGACCCCCGGCCCGTTTTGTCGTATCCGGACGTTTATACCCCGGGGGTTGGAAACAATGGTCGGCCTCAACCCCTACCATGTCGTGGCACTGCGCCGTCGGTTCGGCCGGCCGCTACGGTCGCCCGAGGCCCGTTTCATCGATTTCGGACGTTTATACCCAGGAGGTGGGAAACAATGGTCGGCACCAACCCCTACATTGTTGTGGCGTTGCGACGTCGGTCCGGTCGGTGCACGGTCTGTCCGTGCTGTCTGCTGCCTGTCCCGTGTGCAGTCTGCGCGTGCGTGCTGCTGTGTAGTGTGTGCACGCTGCTGCGACACCAGTGCGTGCGTGCGTGCTGCTGTGCCGTGCGCGCGTGCTGCTGCGTCTGCAGTGCGCGTGTGCTGCTGTGTCGTTCGCGCGTGCTGCTGCGCCTGCAGTGCGTGCTTGCTGCTGCGTGGGTGCTGCTGCTGCGTCGGCCGTGCGCGGTCTGTCCGTGCGTGCGTGCTGCTGTCTCGGTCGACCCCCGGCCCGTTTTGTCGTATCCGGACGTTTATACCCCGGGGGTTGGAAACAATGGTCGGCCTCAACCCCTACCATGTCGTGGCACTGCGCCGTCGGTTCGGCCGGCCGCTACGGTCGCCCGAGGACCGTTTCATCGATTTCGGACGTTTATACCCAGGAGGTGGGAAACAATGGTCGGCACCAACCCCTACATTGTTGTGGCGTTGCGACGTCGGTCCGGTCGGTGCACGGTCTGTCCGTGCTGTCTGCTGCCTGTCCCGTGTGCAGTCTGCGCGTTCGTGCTGCTGTGTAGTGTGTGCACGCTGCTGCGACACCAGTGCGTGCGTGCGTGCTGCTGTGCCGTGCGCGCGTGCTGCTGCGTCTGCAGCGCGCGTGTGCTGCTGTGTCGTTCGCGCGTGCTGCTGCGCCTGCAGTGCGTGCTTGCTGCTGCGAACGTGCTGCTGCGCCTGCAGTGCGTGCTTGCTGCTGCGTGGGTGCGTGGGTGCTGCTGCTGCGTCGGCCGTGCGCGGTCTGTCCGTGCGTGCGTGCTGCTGTCTCGGTCGACCCCCGGCCCGTTTTGTCGAATCCGGACGTTTATACCCCGGGGGTTGGAAACAATGGTCGGCCTCAACCCCTACCATGTCGTGGCACTGCGCCGTCGGTTCGGCCGGCCGCTACGGTCGCCCGAGGCCCGTTTCATCGATTTCGGACGTTTATACCCAGGAGGTGGGAAACAATGGTCGGCACCAACCCCTACATTGTTGTGGCGTTGCGACGTCGGTCCGGTCGGTGCACGGTCTGTCCGTGCTGTCTGCTGCCTGTCCCGTGTGCAGTCTGCGCGTGCGTGCTGCTTTGTAGTGTGTGCACGCTGCTGCGACACCAGTGCGTGCGTGCGTGCTGCTGTGCCGTGCGCGCGTGCTGCTGCGTCTGCAGTGCGCGTGTGCTGCTGTGTCGTTCGCGCGTGCTGCTGCGCCTGCAGTGCGTGCTTGCTGCTGCGTGGGTGCTGCTGCTGCGTCGGCCGTGCGCGGTCTGTCCGTGCGTGCGTGCTGCTGTCTCGGTCGACCCCCGGCCCGTTTTGTCGTATCCGGACGTTTATACCCCGGGGGTTGGAAACAATGGTCGGCCTCAACCCCTACCATGTCGTGGCACTGCGCCGTCGGTTCGGCCGGCCGCTACGGTCGCCCGAGGCCCGTTTCATCGATTTCGGACGTTTATACCCAGGAGGTGGGAAACAATGGTCGGCACCAACCCCTACATTGTTGTGGCGTTGCGACGTCGGTCCGGTCGGTGCACGGTCTGTCCGTGCTGTCTGCTGCCTGTCCCGTGTGCAGTCTGCGCGTGCGTGCTGCTGTGTAGTGTGTGCACGCTGCTGCGACACCAGTGCGTGC
>JAQQXO010000260.1:0-2500 GCA_029852735.1 Persea americana | reverse complement strand
GCGGTCCCTTCGGACGGTCGGTTCGGCGCACGGCGTCCCGTTTCGTCAACGTCGGACGTTCATACATTTCCGCACCGCGGCGTGGCCGTTCACTTTTCGAAGAGCCAAGGGCCGTTTACGCCCTTTCGTTCGTCCCTCCAAGCACCAAGCGCCAAGCGCCAAGTGCAAAGTGCTAAGTGCTAAGTGCGGTGCGGTCGGTCGGCGCGCGTCAAGATATGGTCTATGATAATATAGGACATGGTGCCGACCATTGTTTCCCACCTCCCGGGTATAAACGTCCGAAATCGATGAAACGGACCGACGGTGTAGGACCGGTCGGTAGGCGGACAAACGGTCGACGGACGGTGTGCGGTAAGGACGTGCGTGCGTCGTGCTGCCTCTGCCCTGTGCAGTCAGCGCCTGCTGCTGCTCGCGTCTGTTCGTGCGTGCGTGCGTGCGTGCAGCCGCCTCCGCCGTGTGCGGTCAGGCCGTGCGTGCTGCCGCTGCGCCCGTTCGTGCGTGCAGCTGCGTCGGCCGTGTGCAGTCCACCCCGTGCTGCTGCAGCGTCTGTTCGTGCGTGCAGCTGCGTCGGCCGTGCGCGCGTGCTGCTGCAGCGTCTGTTCGTGCGTGCAGCCGCGTCGTCCGTGCGCGCTGCTGCCTCTGCCGTGTGCAGTCAGCCCGGTCGGTGCGGTCCCTTCGGACGGTCGGTTCGGCGCACGGCGTCCCGTTTCGTCAACGTCGGACGTTCATACATTTCCGCACCGCGGCGTGGCCGTTCACTTTTCGAAGAGCCAAGGGCCGTTTACGCCCTTTCGTTCGTCCCTCCAAGCACCAAGCGCCAAGCGCCAAGTGCCAAGTGCTAAGTGCTAAGTGCGGTGCGGTCGGTCGGCGCGCGTCAAGATATGGTCTATGATAATATAGGACATGGTGCCGACCATTGTTTCCCACCTCCCGGGTATAAACGTCCGAAATCGATGAAACGGACCGACGGTGTAGGACCGGTCGGTAGGCGGACAAACGGTCGACGGACGGTGTGCGGTAAGGACGTGCGTGCTGCTGCCTCTGCCCTGTGCAGTCAGCGCCTGCTGCTGCTGCGTCTGTTCGTGCGTGCGTGCGTGCGTGCAGCCGCCTCCGCCGTGTGCGGTCAGGCCGTGCGTGCTGCCGCTGCGCCCGTTCGTGCGTGCAGCTGCGTCGGCCGTGTGCAGTCCACCCCGTGCTGCTGCAGCGTCTGTTCGTGCGTGCAGCTGCGTCGGCCGTGCGCGCGTGCTGCTGCAGCGTCTGTTCGTGCGTGCAGCCGCGTCGTCCGTGCGCGCTGCTGCCTCTGCCGTGTGCAGTCAGCCCGGTCGGTGCGGTCCCTTCGGACGGTCGGTTCGGCGCACGGCGTCCCGTTTCGTCAACGTCGGACGTTCATACATTTCCGCACCGCGGCGTGGCCGTTCACTTTTCGAAGAGCCAAGGGCCGTTTACGCCCTTTCGTTCGTCCCTCCAAGCACCAAGCGCCAAGCGCCAAGTGCCAAGTGCTAAGTGCTAAGTGCGGTGCGGTCGGTCGGCGCGCGTCAAGATATGGTCTATGATAATATAGGACATGGTGCCGACCATTGTTTCCCACCTCCCGGGTATAAACGTCCGAAATCGATGAAACGGACCGACGGTGTAGGACCGGTCGGTAGGCGGACAAACGGTCGACGGACGGTGTGCGGTAAGGACGTGCGTGCTGCTGCCTCTGCCCTGTGCAGTCAGCGCCTGCTGCTGCTGCGTCTGTTCGTGCGTGCGTGCGTGCGTGCAGCCGCCTCCGCCGTGTGCGGTCAGGCCGTGCGTGCTGCCGCTGCGCCCGTTCGTGCGTGCAGCTGCGTCGGCCGTGTGCAGTCCACCCCGTGCTGCTGCAGCGTCTGTTCGTGCGTGCAGCTGCGTCGGCCGTGCGCGCGTGCTGCTGCAGCGTCTGTTCGTGCGTGCAGCCGCGTCGTCCGTGCGCGCTGCTGCCTCTGCCGTGTGCAGTCAGCCCGGTCGGTGCGGTCCCTTCGGACGGTCGGTTCGGCGCACGGCGTCCCGTTTCGTCAACGTCGGACGTTCATACATTTCCGCACCGCGGCGTGGCCGTTCACTTTTCGAAGAGCCAAGGGCCGTTTACGCCCTTTCGTTCGTCCCTCCAAGCACCAAGCGCCAAGCGCCAAGTGCAAAGTGCTAAGTGCTAAGTGCGGTGCGGTCGGTCGGCGCGCGTCAAGATATGGTCTATGATAATATAGGACATGGTGCCGACCATTGTTTCCCACCTCCCGGGTATAAACGTCCGAAATCGATGAAACGGACCGACGGTGTAGGACCGGTCGGTAGGCGGACAAACGGTCGACGGACGGTGTGCGGTAAGGACGTGCGTGCTGCTGCCTCTGCCCTGTGCAGTCAGCGCCTGCTGCTGCTGCGTCTGTTCGTGCGTGCGTGCGTGCGTGCAGCCGCCTCCGCCGTGTGCGGTCAGGCCGTGCGTGCTGCCGCTGCGCCCGTTCGTGCGTGCAGCTGCGTCGGCCGT
>JAQQXO010000259.1:0-41824 GCA_029852735.1 Persea americana | reverse complement strand
CTCTTCAAATTGCTCGACATCAGCCAGAATGTGCTCGATAATGTTGGTCAATGCCAATTGTTCTCTCTGTGCTGCTGTCCTGCGAATCAAATAGCTCATTGACTCTGCAGCAAATCGAATGATGAAAGGCTTTTGCGACTGCTTTCCAAAGAATGGTGACATCAGGTTGTACACTGGTCGTAGATCTGGTGTAAGTAACCTTGACAGATATTTGAAGAGCCATGCCAAGCAATTGAAGCACCACTCGACAACCTGAAGATCGGCATGCTGCGAAGCGACAGAAGCTACTGTCCTCACTGCTAGGTCGAAATGCGCCTCAAATCTGACATCCAGAATCTCTTGCAAAGTCGGCCAAAAGTCCAAGCAACGGCTCAAGCGCATAGACATCCTTCTTTTCAATATGAGTGACCAATACTGCCATATCTGATCCTGATTGTGCAGCACAAGTGCAGATTGTCACAGAGAGGTGCTACTTCTCTTGCAAATTGTGTGAAGCCTTGTGAGAGGTTTGAGTCTCTCCATCTTGCCAGCGATCTGCTAAAATATGACTCTCTATCATCTGAAAGCTCTTCTCTTGATTCATGTTCTCTCTCCTTCTTATCGGGTCGATCTTGAGTGTAGAGATTCGTTCTGAGAATGATTTGAAGCGGAATTGACGATGTGATTCGGTTCGTTTGCGTGCTTGTTTTGGTTTGACGACCTTTGATGTCGAGAGGATTTGCTGTGAGATACAGCCATGGTGTCATCGTTGTGTCATGAGGATAATGTATCATAAACTTGATGTTTGTACTGTCAGAAAAAAAGTTGAAGATCGACGTCAAGTCGACGCCACACTGTGGCTGCACCAAAATTATATGGCTGAGGATGTTGAAGGGATATCTTCTCGATGTATCTACACCATACTGTTGTTGTATAATACGACATTTGTCAAACCTCAACAGTATAGCAGCCGGCGACCTTCAAGAGGCGCGAGATATCTGTCTTGCTGTACCAAAGTAACAACATCGGCAGTCATGCATCACTAGCATCAACATTCTTCACAGACCATGGCACATAAGGTGTAAGTGTTCCTACTGCCAGGAAGGTCAATCTAACACCGACACAGCGTCGTCATAGGAGATGTGAACGGCAAGATAAAGAAGTAATCACAAAACTATCAAACCTTCACAAAAAGCAGCAATTCGCATTGGCCATAGTTGCAGGCAATTTGTTTGGCGAACAAACCTCCGAACACGATTCTGAAGTCCAAGATCTGCTCGATGGGAAGATCGAGATACCTCTGCCGACATACTTCTCTCTTGGACGAACACCTCTACCATCGACGGTGATCGAGCGACTCAAAGACCAGCATTACGAGATTTGCCCAAACCTGACTTGTTTCGGCAAGAAGACTCGCATCAAAACGACTGAGGGCTTTAAGATCGTTGCTTTGACCGGCTCTCATGAGCCAAATTCTGATCGATCGAATGGCAGCAATTTGGAAACTATACCGACCTAGATGGGAGGTCAGCCATCAGTTATCACGAAGCAGATATATTGATCACAACAGACTGGCCTGAGAGCATCAGAACAGGATCGACTGCTACATACAACGGAGAGCCAGGAAAAGAAGTTCAGAGCATTGCGAACTTGTGTTCAACATTGAAACCGAAATACCACTTCTCAGCTTCGCCAGCATTCTTCGAACGAGAACCATTTTTCCATGAAGTGGAGCCACCACGACCTATCACTCGATTCATCTCACTCGCTCCATATGGAAATGCTGATAAGCAGAAATGGATATATGCGTTCAGCTTAGATAGTTCAGCGGCACCGCCAGCAGTATTGCCGACTGGAACAACAGCTTCGCCATTAAAGACATCACGAAAGCGAGGACTGGACTCTCAACAAAAAGCATTCAATAGTTTCCGGTACTCGAATGGCGAGCAGCCAAGAGATGAGCATAGAGGGAAGAGAAGAAAGCACCAGACGAAGACAGATCCAGATAAATGCTACTTCTGTCTTTCGAATCCAAGTTGTGAAGCACATATGATTGCATCGATCGGAGAAGATGCTTACCTGACGATAGCGAAAGGACCACTTACGACGAGAGATTACATTCCAAGATCTTGCAATACCGGTCACATGCTGATCATACCTCTGATGCATGTTGCAATAATTGGCTCACTAGATGCAGATGCTCAGAAATCGACTAGACAAGAAATGCAGAAATATCGACAAGCATTACAGACTTGTGTCGCAAGCCGGTCAACAGATAACCAAAAGCTTGGTGCAGTGACATGGGAGATTAGCAGAGCTGGTGGAGTGCATCATCATTGGCAATTCCTTCCAGTACCAGCAGATCTCATTACTTCTGGGAAGGTCGAAGCTGTGATGAAAGCAGAAGCTGAAAGTCTGAGCTATCCAGAATTCAGCAAAAAGGCTGATGAGATAGCAGTCATGGAAGAAGGGAACTTCTTTAAGGTAATGGTCTGGTCGGAAGGTATGGAGTTTGATATGGTGATGCCATTGGATGAGACGTTTCGCTTTGATTTGCAATTTGGTCGAAGAGTAATGGGCAAGCTGATGAAGCTCGAAAGTAGGACGAATTGGAAAGATTGTGGACAGAGTAGACAGGAGGAAGAAGCTGATGTTGCAAGATTCAAAGAGATCTTCAAAGCGTTCGACTTCTCGTAGGCCTGATATTGATGTTGTAATAATAGCAATGAGCATTGAGACAGCTTTGGAGTCGGCGTAGTGGAATGTAAAGATAATGGCGAGATGTAGGATGAGCATTCAATCCTTGGAGCGGTGGCGATGCTTGTGATGTCGATGTCTGTGATGATTGCGCTCTCTTGATGTGTGTCGATGTCTGTGACTATCATGCTCTCTGATGAATGTTGATGTCTGGGCGATCTTGAACATTCTTTCCTCTTGATGGAAGCATCAAGATCAAAATCCGGCACATCGTCATGACCTAGCGAGCTTCGCCGCTTACGATGACTTCGAGAGTCTCGTCGTAATTGACGAATCTCTGCGTCTTGCTCTGCCTTGTACTGCTCTCGATCCTTCTCACTCTGCTTCAGCTGTCGTTGAGCTTGTTTCATGAACGCCAGAGGATCATTGCTCGCAACACGACCAAGTTCTCGCTCTTTGCGTCGTGGGTCTTCATTGCCCCATACATTCTTCTCTGGCAATGTCGACAATGTCTCGTGCTTTACAGTTGTGTGAGAAGTCTGCTTAGCATACCATGGAGCTTGACCATCATTCTTGTAGCCAGCAGCATCTTTGAATCGCATGGATGCATATTCAATCTCAGGAGTTTTCTGCACTTTCACATCTGTTGCTTTACTGTCTCGATCACGCTCTGCGCTGGACACCAGTTGAATATGTCCAGCCTCGTCATGAAGAGGTTCATCACGATCTTCTCGTTTTGAGACTCTCGTCGCAACTTGTTGGCCAAGCTCAGCATCTTCCTTTGCCCATCTGATCTCTCTATCGGTATCATCCTCACCATGAAGACGTCGACGTTTGTGTGGACGAGCTGCTGTGTGATGAGCAAGTAATTCATCTCGTTTGTCATGATTTGCTTGATCATCTTGCCGAGTCTTCTCAATCACCTTTTGACCTCTCAACAAAGCAATTCTGTTGGCAGCATCTTCCTCCTGAAGACGCTGCTCTTCTGCTTCTTCTTTTGCTTGCGCTTCAGCCTCATCACGTCTGACTCGTTCGATATTATCAGTATTGTATACATTCCAAGACTTCTTCCCAAGCAAATGAAGCGGCATGACCACGATGGCTAGCTGAAGAAAAGCTTCACAAATCAACCCAATACTCTAGTAAAAGCTGGCGTTTTGACATTGATACTTGGTACTTTCGAAGCTCTATGGCTGATGCTTGGTGTAGCTGGCCTGTGAAGTCTAATTCCGAAATGTGCACCACAGCAGTTCTTAGTAACGACACGCTAGGTCCAAATTTTCCGATCTCGCATCCTGGTTCGATCTGCATTTGTAGCGTATTTTAGATGCGCGTCACTGCATCAACGGATTGCAATTTTCCGATGCTCATGGCGATTGTAGTGGTAAGTATTGACGAGATTGATGCTGAGACGTTGAAGAAGTCAGAGGTTGATAGGATCTGGCCAGCGATGGTCGGCTGAGAGGCTTGAGACAAAGACTTCATCCAATGTTGAGCTTCTTTCCACTGCCTTATCATGTCAGCCCAGCATGCAGATGTCGTGGAGCTGGTGGCTGCAGGTTCTTGTCGATGCTCTGAGTCGCTGCCGAAGAGATGAAAAGAAGGTTAGAAAATCTGATCAGATGCCGTCGCATTCGTCTGTCCAATCGTGTTCCTGCATCTCTCCCTCTTTACTGGACATCCTGGTCATCGCGGTCTGATTGATCTACCGTTCGGTCTGTCACGGTCAGAGCTACTGGCCATTCACAATCATCATTGTGACGGTGAGAAGAGAATGGCATCTTCATCTTTTTGAGTTTCGCCGTTTGCCGAGAAAGAGCTTCATCCGTCGAGTCATGAGCTGTCACAAGTAGACACGGATGCACATGTTGGAAAGCTTTCATCTCATGAACTATCTGTTGGCGTTGTGCCACCAAAATACTTCCTCATCCTTACATTACCTCTGCATACGCATGGCTTACCTGTGGTTTGTACCACAATATGATTGTGGTTCCACCTCACGAAGAGTACAGTAGATCCGGACTTTCAGGTACTTGCTGAACTCTGTCCGTTCATCTCTTGGCCTGCAATGTCCAAGTCCGACGATAGTGTGGTCAACGTCTTTCATGCAGACAGCTCGCCCTAGCTAAATCACTAGCGGCACTTCCGATCAACAATATCTCTATCATCATCATTGCGAACCATTAAAGCCTGTTGGTCAGGTCTGTCGCAAGTCCATCATCCAGCTAGATATCAAAGTAAATGCTGTGAGATCTTACACACTCTTCTTACCTTTCCAATACACAGCATGGCCCGCATTCTCGAATCTGCATAACCCACTCTCACGCATCAAACAACAACAACTTATCTCAATCTCCGATATTTCTCTCATTACACTTTTTCTTGTGATTACATGTGAGCTGAGCTCTTTTCACCGCACAGCTTGGTGCTCATACCAGCAAGATGCCAGTCTATCTACTACATGGCTTTCGATGGCCAAGAGAACAAGTGAGAATCCATATCATTCTGCAGAATCTCGACGATGCAGCAGCAGAATGGTTGGTAGCTCCAGCAACATCACTCACACTGCTGCGCAATTTCAATGAAATATATCCAGAATGTATGGAACATCTACATCAACTTCGCTTTGTCGAATCATACGACCCAGAAGACACAACATCAGGATCGAGTCAACCTTATGCATATGTTGCAGACGTCTGTGAAGAGGTGAAGCTTGGACTGGACATTGATGATGTGAGAGGAAAAGGATTGCCAAACGATCAATGGGCTGCCATCATGGAATTGAGAGATAAGCTTGCTCCAGATGAAAAGGTGGCTTGGTATATTGTGGTTTGTGGTGATGAAGAAAGATGGGCTCCGGGATTGTCTGTTTCTAGTGTTTCTGAACAGCAGAGAGATTCCACGAGTCCAACTTCACAGAATGAGAGCGAGAGTGATCGAAGCTATGAGCAGAGTTCGGTGAGTATCGTCGACGTAGGTGCAACAAGACTGACTGTGATAGGGTCATGAAGAGCCAGTGGTAGAAGCACGACCTACTTCTCAAGAAGAACAACAACCACAATCACAAGCCCAAAGGATTGAAGAGATTCTTCTCCATGGGCAAAAGGAAGAGGTATGTTGACACAATATGATAAATGATCTTTGAGCTAACATGTTTCAGTCGCTCGACATTAGGTACAAGCAAATCATCAGAAAATATCACAATAACTGTGCGAGAATTGAAACCTCCACCTCCACCTCAGCCTCCAAGCTGACAATTACAGCAGCCGGGCGGCAATCCACCTCCTCTACCATCATCTCAAAAACTCATCATGCCACATGCGAACGATAATGTCAAAGCTATCCTACCAAACCACACAACTACCAAAGAAATTATGCCACACGGTCTCACCCCAAAAGCAAGCGAGCGCACTTTGAATGCACAAGAACCATTAGTACAGTCTGCTGATGCACTCAGTCTATTGCCTGAGGGTGATAGCGACACAGAAATCATTACAGGTCCAACACAAGATGACGACGATGATCTTGCTGCTCCAGCTCCATCGGTCAAGCAAGGAAAGCAACAAGACATGGTCACACGGCAACGAAAGCGATCGAGTGTTCAGTCATTGAAATCAGTCATTCGAGGCAGAAGTCCAGATACTCGAACTATCAATCCTATTATTCGACAACAACCAGAATCTCATACTAATCTACCATCAACCATCAATGAGCAGCCGACAGCGCAACAAGATCATCAACCACATCAACTTCAGCGTGAGATACTGCCTGAAGATATTACTGAAGAAGAACCAATTCGCAAGCCAAAGAATGTCAGTCCACCAGCATCATACAGACCGACTGGTCTACCTGCAGGACAAACATCAGTACACACATCACGATCATCAAGTCCGATCAAAAGTCTACCGCGACAACAATCCAGCTCTCGCATTTCTGCCTTGAATCAATTGGAAGGCAATGGATCCATGACTAGCTTGAGTAATTCACCTCCGAAACGACGAACTGCTGGTCCGAGAAGTCGACGTACGTCAATGCAATCTATGTCGACTCTGAATCAACGACAGTCGCAATACTCGCTAAGCTCGATGAGCAACACCATGGCAACACTGTATGGTGCTCATGAGAAGACCTTCAAGGATCGACAGAGTGTGACACAAGAAGATCTGATCGCCAGAGGACTGGATGAAATGGATTTTGCTGCGTTGCGATGATTGCAACGAAATGCTCGAAAGCTTTTGTTTTGCCATAATGTTGATTATAATTCTCACGATATGAGCTTGGAGTACGTCGTCTGGAACGATCGATTGTCACAGTTTAGCATTCTGATACCATCTCGTAACATTTCTCATCTTTCCACTGCTTGCTCATATGAAGATGATCATTACGATGTTTAATGCTTCTAGAAGCAACACTTCAGCCCACTTTGACGTCAGAACAAAGTATTCACTACTGGTGATCTCACACGTGGAAGATCCGCAACGATCGTATTCTCAAACGCCATTGCCTAAGCCACGTTATATATCTGCAATAACAGCTTACCTTACAACACTCTGACACAACCTAATCACGTCAGCCTGCGGACCTCACCTCTAGCACTTCAGTCAAAACCGCATGAGCAATCAGCAACGACCAAAATGGCACCAGCTTCATCGCTGGTGAACAAGATCAAAGTGCAACTCAAGCTCAGCATCTCTCGTCTGCGCATGGTCCAGCAGAAAGATGAAGCACTCGCAAAGCAAGCTCGTCGTGCAATGGCGCAGCTTCTCGAGCAAGGCAAGGAAGAGAGCGCCAAGATCCGTGTTGAGAACATCATTCGCTCCGACATGAACACTGAGCTGTTGGAGATACTGGAGTTGTATTGTGAGCTGTTGATCGCAAGAGCTGGACTGATGGAAGCGAAAGATTGTGATCCCGGTCTGGAAGAGGCGGTAAAGAGTATCATCTATGCTGCGCCGAAGATCGAAGGTGTGAAGGAGTTGAGCACGGTGAGACAGTTGTTGGCAGAGAAGTATGGAAAGGATTTCACGCTGGCTGCCATGGAAGGAGATAAGGTGTCAGACAGAGTAAAGTCGAAAACGAGCACAGAGCCGCCAAAGCAGCAACTGGTACATGACTACCTTTCGATTATTGCAGATACGTATGATGTGGATTGGCCGAAAGGCATCAAGGAGAAACGAGCAGCAGAAGCGGCAGCAAAGCAAGAGCAAGACGATGATGAAGATGACGATGGGGGCAGGAAGAATGCAGCGCTTGAAGTGCCGCAAAGTGCAGATGCATTGAGTACAGCTGCACCTCCGAGAGATTTTGGTCCAAAGAGTCCTGTCTCTGTTATGCCACCTTCGCCAAGCACTGATAATGTAAGGCCGAAGGTCAATTTGGCAGGTCCTGGTGAGCTCAAGCCTTCGCAGAAGATGATCGATGCGAATAAGAGCTCGAAGGTTAATGGTGCGGTGAAAGATGGTCCGGGTGGTAGCGTGCCTACTGCTGATGATCTGGCGAAGCGATTTGCTCAGCTTAAGCGGTGATCGAGTTGGTAGAAATGGTGTACACTACATCGTGACAGACTCAAGACCACCGTCTGTGGCTGAGAGGTAGTGAGCGAGCAAACATTTGAAGCACTCGATATGCTCAGAGCTGCAGACTTGCATCATTGAAATTGCAGCAAATGCCGCATGCTTGGCACCAAGTTGAGGAGACCGAATATTCTCACTGGACGTTGCTCGCCATTAAAAAACTTATGGACGAAACAATGACCCGCATCAACCACTCTCTTCGATAAGAGGAGCAGGAGACTCGATATCTGGCTTTGCAGGAGTGTCTGGTATACCATTGACTGCATGACCATTGGTGACAACCTCTTCCCCAGCATCAAGTGGTCGCCTCTTCCAAATCTTGATGGTTGAGTCAACACCACAAGTGACCAGCTCCTGAGTCGTAGATGAGATATCCACACCCAAGACAACACCATTATGAGCATTCACCTCTTGCATGATTTCCTTTGAACTGACATCCCAGAGAAAGATCTTACCGTCTTCACTTCCACAAGCAATGAACGCCCATACTCTTGCGTCGTGGTCTGATTGATCAGTATCTTCACCTTCTGCCAAGACACCATACGTTCCAAAAGCAGTATTGATGCTGAACTTTTTATTTTTCATGACCTTGATACGTCTTCACGCATCTTCCATCAACATAATCCCACAATCTGACACTTGAATCGAGCGTGGCAGCAAGAACAAATCTTCCATTCGGACTGAATCTCACACTCGTGACCTGAGCATTATCCTCATGCACCAACGTCTTCAGACATTGACCTGTAGCAGTATCCCATACTCTTATCAATCCATCGCTCGAGCAACTCACAATCAAAGTCCCATCTCTTACAAAATCCACACCAGAAACTGGATCTGAATGAGCTGGCAAACTCCTCATCAACCTCGCTGTCCGCACATCCAGAGAAACACTGCCTCATCGTAAGATCCAGATACTATCATATTTCCTTTCGGCGAGAACGCTATGCTGTAGATGTAATTGTGATGTCCGACAAGAGGTTGTGAAAGACATTTACCAGAGTTCACATTCCACAATCGAATCAATTTGTCGTCAGAGCCGGACGCTAGCACCTTTGAATCTGGACTCCATGAGATGGTGGACACTCCAGCAAGATGACCTTCAAGTGTTTGAACGAGCTCTCCAGACTGAGCAGACCATATTTTAATCGTAGCATCGGCTGAACAACTTGCGATCCATTGTCCATCAGGACTGTACTTGACTTGTGCTACGCCACTTGTATGTCCGTGCAAAGTCTTGTGAAGAACATAATTCAGTCGCAGAGGTCGCTCCTCTATCCGAAGGCTTTGTACGTTGACTTCTTGCTCTAGATCGTCTTGTGGTGTGTGGAATGTGTTCTCGTCATCTTCCACTTCATAAGCGTAGTTTGGCGGAAGCTCTCCATTGCTATTTTCGACAGCATCGTTCGTTGCACTATCTGGCGTGTCTAGTCGACGTCGTTTGGGTGATTCACGACCATTCGCATCAGTGGTGCTCTCATAGTTCATGGTGGAAGAATGATGTAGCTTGCATCTGACAATTTCAAGCGCGTTTCCAAACGCGTGGGATTTTTTGGAAATCGTCATTTTTTGCCTTGCCTCAGACAATCTTGCAGCACAATGATTGCTTCTTCACTTCATGACTTCATGACCTCTGAGCCATTCGCTCTGATTCTGGTGAGTGAGGTATCAGGCAGCTTGGAGACAGCAGACCGTTGGTGATTGACGCTGTCATTCTCCAACCTCATGTACGACGATCTCACTTCATCGAAAGAGCAAAATCGGAATCGAATGGGCTACGATTGTAGCAGCAAGCATTCACCTGGACGCACCGCTTGATGCGAAGTAAGGAGAGTGTCTCACCTACAACCAGATCACACGAAGCTGGCGACTACAACGGGACGATAAATCGATCGCTTCACCATCACGAGCAGCAGTCTTGCAGCAGTATCATGCGAAACCAATCATTTCGTCATCTTGGCAACGTCTTCAAGCCACTTGGTCAAGCTTTTCATGTCTGAAACATCAACGATAGGCCTAAATGATCTTCAACCAGAAATCTGACGCTGGCTATGCATGAAATACTGGGCGCTTAGGCAGGGATGTTTCGTGCCGAGCTTCAACATCATCGACGCAATTTGATCTTTTCCTATATTCTACGACCACTTCCGACCGCGGTATCGCGTGCCTGACAGAATGGCGTTCCAGCATGACCTTTACGAGAAACAAAACTTGCATGACCAAGCCGCCGACCATGGTAGGTGGAAAGTCTATCGTTTCGATCACAGCGTCGATAAGTCCTGCTTTCATTGTGTCCGTTCTGTTTTGTTTCCTATCTCTCCATTTCATCAGTGTGGTGGTTGTTGAGAGTCGTGTTGTAACTTGGCATGGCTATGAATGAGGATGCTTACAGGACTAAAGACCACACAAGCATAACTAATGGCATTGCCAGTGAGAGGCTTGTCACCAGACGATGCTGTTGTCACGGTCGAGACCACTGTGATGTACACAGCCTACGTTACCGCTGGAAATGATCCTACAACTGCTATATTGACAACATCGATAAGTACAACTCTGGCACCAACAAATCCAATACCAAGCTCGACAACTGATCTGCAGACTCCTGCTGCGAGTGTTGTGAGCTCTGTACCGTCCAGCATTGTTACTACGACATCTAGTCAGGTCAGTCCAACATCATCTTCTAGCCTGGAAACTGCGTCGTCAGCGCAACTTTCGATCAAGTCTACTCCGACTGGCATCCAAGCGTCACAACAATCACAGACAGCATCATCAATCTCATGGCCAGCCACAGCAAGTCTCAGCAATGTCGCATTATTACCAATCTCATCTGGAGCAGCAGTAGCTGCACCATCTCAGTCAGATCTTCCGGTTGCCACATCTATTGCTTCAACATCAAATCAAGGCTTTGCAGAAACACATAAAAATGCAATCATAGGCGGATTGGTAGGTGCCATTGGCGGTGCGATGGTGATTGCACTTCTGATCCTGCTATGTTGCTGCTATCGTCGTCGGAAACAGCAGGATGCGGAAGCATATCATCACCAAATTCGACCCGATATGGCAGACATGAGAGAGATGTCTTTCGGTCAAGTTGGTCCACTCGTCAATATCAACAGATCAAGCATAAAAAGTCTCTCGCCAGTCGATGGTAGCTTGATCAGAATCAGTCTCGAAAATTTCCAGCGGCCATTCGTCAAGAATGAAGGATGGCGAGAGACTGTACCAGCAGGAAGATTGCGAGTAGTCAATCCAGATCGATCATTACCACCAACTCCGGATGGTTCTGTTGAACGATTGCCATTCTTCTCGAGACTCAGAGCGCCGGACCAAGCAGCTATCGCAGATAACCAATACACAACACAAGCAAAACCGTTGGCGAAACTACCAGTCATTCGGATACATGAGAACATCTCAAAAGAATCCGTTGCTCCGTCGTTCCGCTCCTATCCTTCTGTGGATACACAACCACTGGTGTATCAGAGACCGCCAGAAGATCCGTTCCTAGCTGCATCCGAACAAGCATCTCTGTCATCATCGAGGAGACCAAAGCTAACGCCTATGCAAGGTGCAAGCAGGACTTGGAGTGCTCTCAGTGCTGCATTCAATTTCAAAGGACGAAGTCGTCGCAAACACTTGAAGTACCTGCGGTGTACTCAACCATATCTGCTTCTGACTACTCGCGAAGAACATCTCGAGCATCTTCGACGTTGAGCGATCAGTTCGATCTTGAAAGCCCCAGATTACGACAGTACCAATTCAAAATAAGGTCTAATGAGATATTGCAAGCATGACACCGCAACGGAGGCAGACATTGACATATGATGGCACATGAGTAAGGAAGCAACGCATAATGAGTTTATGAGCATGAAGAAGATCAATGTACAGTGTAGTATAGTCAGGTCTTAGAATTGTATCATAATAGCATCGACAAACACGCCAAGTCCTGGACTTACTGCTTCGCTACTCTTCAAAGTCAAAACGCTTGCTCGTTGAGCAACGTCAATCAGGTCTTCAATCGTCACTGGCTGACCTGCTTTGCTCTGCTTGCTCATTCCAGCAGTCAAAACACCAACAAAGGTATCGCCAATTCCATTGACAGATACAATATCATCAGCTTGAACAAGCTCAGCTGGTGGAAACAATCTCATATATACACCACCAACACTTGATTCACGATGTTCTTTCTTTGCTTCTTGATAATATGTATGGAGCATGGCCGGCGCTGGTCAATCTAGCATCATCCTTGCTAAGGATCTGAACCACAAGCACTCCTTGCGAGCCAAGCTTCACAGTCAGACATGAGAAGTACGGCAGTAGCTGAAGAGCTTTTTGTGGCACACCACTGTCGACCAGATCATTGCTAGTTGCAAGCACCAACTGCATTCTTGCACCAGATGATGGAATACCGAATGAGTCAATGACCTTCCACCAATCTGCTCGTTCGAAAAGTCCGGCGTCTCGTGCTGCTTGATACATGCTTGACAATTCATGCTCGTTTGGAGTTGCTAGATGGACAGAAGATTCTGGAAAAACACCTAGATCTTGTCGAAGAGAAGAGTGAAAGATAATGGTCGATTTGGTGGTGCTTACTGGCTCGAAGATTGTGAATGCTTTGATATCTTTGGCCGCTTTGAGCCATCTGGCAAGGTATTCTGGAGGCCAATTGCCATCGATTGCAACATACGACGGTCTGTGTTGCTGCAGTTGTGGCAACCACTTCTGCGTGAATGCTTCAGCTAGCGGATCAGATGAGTGCCAGTCCAAGATACTCATATCTGCCATCGCAACAACCAAATCTTTCGACTTGTCATTCACAGCCACATACTGAGCTGTTCTGCGATTGCTTGATGCTGGGAGAACATGAATGCAATCAGAAGTCAGATTCTCATCGCTCAACGCTGTCATGACTGCAGTGGCATTCATGTCTTCACCAACGACACTGGCAAAAGCTACTTGCGCTCCAGATAGTTGTGCAGCTCGAGCGATGTTGTGGCCGACACCACCAAGACTTTGAGTTATTTTAGCAGGATTCGATGTTTGCAGCTCAAGATCTCTTTCAGGTGCTGACTCTCTTGGCTGATAGTTGCACGAGAAGTCGACTGCCACCATTCCGGCAACAAAGACATCAACGTCTTGTTCGATCGTTGTTTCTTTGGTGGTCAGAGGAGTCTCGAGTTTTGCGAATGGTGCATTTGATGTTTGGGGTTTGTCTTCATTGGTCGATGAGACGACTTGCTTCGATACTTCGCTACTGGCACTGTCTTGTGTCAAAGCTGGATCATGCACTGGTACTAACATCGATCTCACCTCTCAGTCTCTCCACGTTCAATTTTTGACAGCTCGACAGCGATGTTGACTCCTCGCTTGACATTGTTTTGCACCAACATGGTATTGGCTTTCACACTGCGACTACCAGTCAACTCTTTCATCTTCGCTAGAATGAATGGTGTAGCACGATTTCCTGTAGCTCCAGCATCCAATGCTTCTCTCAAAGCTTGATCGATGGCTGTCTGCATCTCTGCGAGTGGTATTTCATGCTGTTCAGGTATTGGGTTCCCAAAGAGCAGACCAGAACTCATGCCAAGACTATGCTGAGCATATATCATCTGTGCTGCTTCTATTTCATTGCTGACAACCATTGGAGACTTGCTGCCACTATCTCTGCTCCAGAAACCAGGAAAATCAACATCTCCATGTCTACCATCTGCAAAGGTTGCAACACTACAGCCTTGTGTTTCAAGATATTCCAGCGTTTTTGGAATGTCAAGAAAAGCTTTGCATCCAGAAGCAATGACAGCTACAGGAGTCCGACCAAGCTCAGTCAGATCAGCACTGATGTCGAATGTCTCGCTTGCACCACGATGAACTCCTCCAAGTCCACCAGTAGCAAAGACCTTGATACCTGCCAGATGTGCCAGCACCATTGTACCTGAAACAGTTGTTCCTCCACAGTACTTCTGGCCATTGGAAGAAGTCTTTGACAGAGCATAAGCAAGATCTCTTCTCGAGATCTTCAGAAGATTGTCTTGATTCTGAGAACAAGATGCCAATCGAACAAGCTCAGTATCATTGAATCCAACCTTGGCAATGCCATCGATCACGCCGATAGTGGCTGGAACAGCATTGCCTGATCGTACCATGGTCTCCAAACTTGATGCCAGAGCAACATTCTCGGGAAATGGAAAGCCATGTGTGTAGATTGTGCTCTCAAGAGCTACGACAGGTCTTTTCTCGGCAATTGCTTGCTTTACTTCCTCAGATATTTGAACATAACGACTGTCAACGCTCAACAGACGACGCTGTGAGCTGCTGATCGGCCATTTGGTTGTGGTTCGAGCTAGACATGACCATTTGCTGCGCACGATATAGCTCATTACACCGTAGACTCTCAGATGTATTGCATCATAGGCTCTTCCGATCTTGTCTTGTCCTGATCAGCAAAGATGTAAACCGAAATGCCGTCAATTCGGTATCGATTGGTCCAACTCTGGCAATGCAAGCGATGCGAAACGTGCTGTTGTAAAGAAAATACCGCACGACTCCGACGCCGAGATGGCTGGATTCACTTCATCTTGCTACCACATCTCAAGGCTTCAACAGACCATTACACACATCGCAACTACGACTGCCAGCGATGAAAGTCGCACATGGCATGCACACGCCGTCGACAACTCTCCTCAATTTTCTGCGTCGACAATTGAATCACGATCTCGCAGCCCAAAGCCCAGCATGCAAGCAATTCATGTTGAACGCAAACAATGCTTCGCGAAGAACATTCTGCCACCAAGCCGCCATCAGACCAAGAGCAGTGACCTCAATCAGAACAGCTCCAAGCAAGAGATGTAATAGCAGAACCGATGTCATCGAGAGATCATCGGCAACACTCTTCAAGAGGTCGTTCTCTACAAAAGGATGGCTTCAGCAAAATTGGTGGTACAAACAAATGCGATCAGGAGAGAGCACAAGAGAATCGAAGTATCGTGATGATGATCTCCTGCCACTACTAGGATTGGATGATCAGAGTGGACTGGGTGGTCGAATACTCAAGCCAAGCAATGATAATAGGATAAGGTGTACAGAGTTTGATGAGAATGGCAACATCGTTCTTGTCAGTGGAGAGTTCAAGAAGCATGAGCTGATTGCAAGATACTCTCTGCTACCTCGAGATCTTCGAAAGATTGATAGCTCGGTTCTGCCATCGATACTTGTCAGACCTAGTGCTATTCTTATCAATCTCTTACACATCCGTTGTTTGATTAAGCATGACAGAGTGCTGGTGTTCGATGTCTACGGCAGTACAGACTCATATGCGCAGAGTTTGTTCATGTACGATCTGGAAGCGAAGCTCAAATTGAAACAAAGCTTGTCGACTGCTGGTGGACCTCTCCCATATGAGTTCAGGGCGCTGGAAGCTGTGCTCATCTCCGTCACGAATGGGCTGGAAAATGAATTTGAAGGAGTTCGAGAGCCAGTTTTGCGAGTGCTGAGAGACCTTGAAGAAGACATTGACCGAGAAAAGCTGCGACACTTGCTTATCTATTCGAAAAAGCTCGGCACATTTGAGCAAAAGGCTAGACTTGTGCGAGATGCTATCGATGAGTTGCTTGAAGCCGACGATGATCTTGCCGCCATGTATCTTACAGAAAAGCAAGCTGGTGGTGGACGTGACGAAGACAACCATGAAGAGATCGAACTATTGCTCGAATCCTACTACAACGTCGCTGACGAAATCTGTCAAGTGGCTTCGAATCTTGTCAGTTCGATCAAGAATACGGAAGAGATTATGCGAGCTATTCTGGATTCAAACCGAAACAGTCTCATGCTTCTGGACTTGCAATTCAGTGTCTTGACACTTGGAACTGGTGTTGGTATGTTCATTGCTGCTCTATATGGCATGAATTTGGTCAACTATATGGAGCAAAGTCAGTTTGGCTTCTTCGAAGTTACTGGCATATCTGCTGCTCTGACTCTTGGAGCTATTGCGCTAGGAATGAAGCGTATTCGCAAAGTACAGCGTGTGCGCATGTATCATAACCGCCGATCACTCAGAGAAGCGCGAGCAAAGATTGACAAGGTTCGCAAGGAGACTTGGAGACAGCTCGAACATGACACAGGTGGTCAAGGTCTTGGTGAGACTGTAGCTGGTATTCGTGCTAGAGAAGCAATAGCCAGCTGGAAGCGTGATCATCAAGAGCGTGCTAAGCAATTCGCCAATGTACAAACGCAAGCTGCAAAACAAGCACAATATCAAGCTATGCAGCAAGCGAAGCAGGTGCAACAGGCACAAAAGCAGATGCAACAAGCACAAAAACAGGCCAAGCAGCAGGCAAAAGACAATTCTGATGATCCTACCTTGCCTTTTGGTGCTTGATCTTGGAATTCTCGACTCAATCGATCATTGTTTCGTTATTTAGCGTGGCGTTCGGGTGAATATGATGAAGATATACTGATAGACTGTAAATTATCACAATCACGGCAATGATCGTTCAACAAGCAGTTCTTATTGAATGTACTGCGCCTCACATCTCGTTCTGATATGTGGCTGTGCAAACCTCTGACGTATGAGAGGGGCTGAATAGAATCAAAGGAAGGATCACTCCGCCGCACTCGAGCTGCTCATAGTCGAGTACGAAACAGCAGCCAAGAAAGAATCTTCATCATCAAGCCGCGTATTCTTCAGGCACCAGTTTTATGCTTCAATAATAGGTCTTGTCGACAACTTTGCTTCTTCGCGCGCACATCTCCCACTACGCCAAGATGAATGTCCTCAAATTACAAAAGTGAGCAAGAACCACAACATCCACGAGTCAGTACTGATCGTGCCACAGGAAATATCCTCAATTCCCACAACCTGAGATCTATTCTCTCAGCGATGCTTTCCGCAGACTAGATGTAGACGACAAAGGATATATCGACGAGTCGACTGTCATCAAGGCCACGCAAACTTCCGAGAAGCAGCCATACGATGTTGTTAGACAAGCCTTAAGAGAGGTAGAGCTCGACAGCTCGAGAAGAGTAGAACTGGAAGACTATGTGGGATTGATTGCAAAGCTAAGAGAGTCATCACCTGCTCAACAACGAATCTCGACTGGTCCGACACGGCCGCGAGGTCTTAGTAGTGCCACATCGAACAATGGTATGCCAACAACACCAACACATGCTTCAAAAGGAAGTGTCGGAGGTGGAACAGGTGGTGGAAGAATTACTGTCGGTGGTTCGACTGCTAGCTCTCAGCATACCATCAACGAAGATGAACGAACGGAGTTCACTAGACATATCAACGCTGTGCTAGCTGGCGATGCGGATATCGATCACCTTCTACCTTTTGCAACAGACACTTTCGAAATGTTCGACCAGTGCAAAGATGGTCTTGTGCTCGCCAAGCTCATCAACGACAGTGTTCCTGATACCATCGACGAGCGAGTACTGAATAGACCTGGCAAGAAGATCAAGACACTAAATGCTTTCCATATGACTGAGAATAACAACATTGTCATTGAGTCTGCGAAAGGTATTGGATGTTCTGTTGTCAACATAGGTGCTGGAGATATCATTGAGGTACGAGAGCATTTGATTCTTGGTTTGATCTGGCAGATCATCAGACGTGGATTGCTTGGCAAGATCGATATCAAGCTACATCCTGAATTGTATCGATTGCTGGAAGATGGAGAGACTTTAGAGCAATTCTTACGACTACCGCCGGAGCAGATTCTGCTGAGATGGTTCAATTACCATTTGAAGAATGCAAAGTGGCATAGAAAGTGAGTGCTTAGCTACATCTTCGGAATGCGTGAAGCTGACTTGTGTCACAGAGTTCAAAACTTCTCATCTGATGTCAAGGATGGAGAGAACTACACAGTACTGATGAATCAGCTGAAACCTGAAATCTGTTCGCGAGCACCACTTCAAACTCCTGACCTGTTACAACGAGCAGAACAAGTCTTGCAGAACGCTGACAAGCTCGACTGCCGCAAATTCCTCACACCAAAGTCTCTTGTTGCAGGAAATCCAAAGCTCAACCTTGCTTTCGTAGCAAATCTATTCAACAATCATCCAGGTCTCGAGCCAATCACTGAAGAAGAGAAAGCAGAGATCGAAGACTTCGACGCAGAAGGTGAACGAGAAGCTCGAGTGTTCACACTTTGGCTCAATTCGCTCAATGTACAACCAACAGTCAGTTCATTCTTCGATGATCTCCGAGATGGCAACGTCTTGCTGCAAGCATATGACAAGGTTATTCCAGGCAGCGTGAACTGGCGTCATGTCAACAAGCCTAAGGCAAATGCTGCACCAACACAAATCACAGATCCAGATGAAGAATATCTCGTGATCAAATCAGGTCTTTCAAGATTCAAAGCTGTGGAAAATACCAACTATGCAGTCGAGATCGGAAAGCAAAACCGTTTCTCACTTGTCGGTATTCAAGGTGCTGATATTACCGACGGTCAAAGAACACTTACACTGGGTATGGTATGGCAGCTTATGCGTCGTGATATCACCAGTACACTCGGCGCTCTAGCACAACGAATGGGCAAGCGAGAAATCAGTGATTCAGATATGGTACAATGGGCAAATGGACAAGCAGCCAAAGGTGGAAAAGGTACACAAGTGCGATCATTCAAAGATCAGAATCTGGCAACCGGAGTCTTCTTCTTGGATGTGCTTAATGGAATGAAGAGCAGCTACGTCGATTACGACCTCGTCGCACCTGGTCGAACCGATGATGAAGCATATGCCAATGCCAAGCTTGCCATTTCCATTGCACGAAAGTTGGGTGCAACGATCTGGCTGGTTCCAGAGGACATCACAAGCTTGCGCTCGAGACTGATTGTCACTTTCATTGGTAGTCTGATGGCCACAGCAGAGAAGCTGGGTGCTTAGAGAAGCGTATACTCATGATGTAGCGAGATGAAAATCAAGACATGCTATTCAATCACAATATACACGCTTTCTATATGGCTGCGGTGGCTATGCTGCTTTTTGCTTCTTACCAATGCTCACGTCTAGATTGCCTACGACCCAGCTTGCTGCAAAGACAAGCATCAGCGCAGTGAAGATGGTGAGTGGTTTTCGGAAGCTTGTCAGGAATGGATAGTCGTATGTGACAATTAACTCGCGATCTCTCAACTCGTCAACAAGGTTGATGGCTGTCAATTTCAGAGTAGTGCGTCCCACTGTATCAAAGTATGTCTTGTAGAAGAGGATTTCGTCGCTGACGAGAGGGACGTCAGTCTCAAATTTGACATTACTATGACTTGTTAGCTTTATGATCATGCGCGAAACAGAGCCAAACTTACAGTGCTCCTTCTGGCAAGATGATTCGAGTAACGACTCGCTCATACTCAACACCTTCATTCTGTCTTGGACCTTCGAAGAATCTCACATTCAGCACATAGCTATGCGATGATCCTTTGACCTTTCGCAAGAATCTGTCAAGATTTGCACTCCAGCCAGCCTTGAAGCTGTAATTCCAATTGCCAAAAAGCGGATATCGAGGCTTGAGCTCGAGATTGGACTCTCGTGCGTTCGCTCGGAATCTTGATGTGCTCACATTGCCGATATCGTCTACGAAGTATGCATCGATTGAGCCAACGGGAAGTGGGAAGCGCAGCTCCTTCAATGCATTCGATGGAGGATTGTAGTATGCTGCTTGTTGGTATTTGACTCTGCTGAAGTGATCCTTCAATGCAGCTCCACGATTTGACAGCCAGTGTCGCTCTTCTGTTGCAATGTTGCCTCCCCAGTGGCTTACTTCAATATCTCTTTCAAGCAGACGACCATGTGTCAGTGGGTGAGTATACTCGTATCTGACACTGACAGCTCGCTCAGAACCAGCTGACTGCTCATTGTATGGTCCGTATGTGAACGTCTTAGCTTCCTTTTGAGGATCGAGCTTGTTCTCTGCATTCAACTCTTTTGGAACGACTGTAGCATCTGGAACGTCGGTGGTCGGGAGCTTCAGCTTTGTCTTTTGCTTGAGTGTCGTATATGCACTTGGTGCGTATGCTGAGAAGTCGAAGGAAACGTATTGCTTCTCATTCTGGTTGATCAGTGCTGGAAGTGGCTGTAGTACGGAGATGGAGAAGTATGTTATGGAGAGTGTGAGTTGTTCTTTAGCTTTGACTGCTGTTGGGAATGTGACTTTGTAGAATCCGGCAGTACTACCATATATCAGCAGAATCTCAAGGAGTAATCTGTTACACTGACCTTGGCAATGGATCTGCCACCAGCTCTACCTGAAATCTACCTTTCTCTGCATCTTTCTTGTCTCGTACCTCTACACCTCCAATATTTTGAATCGAGCCATCGAAAGCGATATAGTACTCTGATTGAGGTTGTGGAGAGACATTCTCAATCACAACATTGACTGTATCCCGTGCATAGCTCTTCTCGAGGTTTATGTTGCGGACAAGGTTGACGTTGCGGAAATGTTGTGGTGGTGAGAAGGTGGACTTGACTGAGTCGCGGGATCCATTGGTAGTGTTTGCGGCATATGCCAGGCCCAATGCACCTAGCAGAGCATATCGTAGTAACCTCATCGTGTTTGCATTGGTCTGAATGGTGCCAGAGTTGAGGATCTGTCAAGCTCGAAAGGTCGACGTTGCAGACTGAACCCTAACCCGATCATGTACTTTCCTTACGTCGACTGTCACGAGCAATGGAGTCGATGGCCTTACCTTGATGACTTGCTCTCTTGTATCTCGATTGGATGACGATCTGTGGTTATATGGATTCATTGGAGCTATATACAGTCATCTTCTACACCGAATAATTGCGACTGAAAGTGCAGCAGCATCAAAACTGAGGTAATTCTGGGTAGTGGTAATTTATGAGCAGCAACACATAAACAAGTAAATATCAGTAATGCATATCTTGCCATTTCTGAGCACGACTGCCAAAGTGGCCAAGATACTCATCTCAAATGACGATGGGTGGGCGGAGATGAACGTCAGACAATTGTATTTTGCCTTGGAAGACGCTGGCTATGAAAGTATCATATCAGCACCGGCCGACAACAAGTCTGGTACTGGATCTCTCGATTCTCCACCGACCCAGTTAGGTGCTGATGGCTGTGAGTTCAACTCATGTCCACCATACAGTCCAGAAACTGGTCACAATGTCTCGATGCCACAGTTCACAGTTTGTACGACCGATTAGAATGGCAGTGCCATGCTGACTAGATGCTAGTATGTCAACTCTTATCCAGTGACGTCTGTCAAATATGGCATCGACTTCGCCGAAGACTACTTTGGACAATCTGCAGATCTTGTCGTAGCAGGTATATCCAACACGTCTGCAACTGTTGTTGATACTGACATGATTCAGGTGTGAATGTCGGTCGCAATCTTGGCGTAGCAGTATATGGATCTGGCACGGTTGGCGCAGCAGTCGAAGGAGCCAAGAATAGTCTACCAGCCATTGCATTCAGTGGATGTACTGGATCGCAAATCAGCTGGGAAGAACCAGTGCCAGAATATGCAGCACTATATGCTAATTTGTCCGCGCTGGTGGTGAAAGAGCTGCTGAAAGGAAGCAGCTCTTCAGATTCCATTCTGCCACCAGGCACCTGGCTCAATGTCAACTTTGGATCGACATCTGTTGAAGCTTGTTCCGATGTCTCAAGCTTCAACTTTGTGTTGTCCAGGATATTGCCTGCGATTCCAGTCGTTGGAGACAAAGACATCGATATCTGTAACAATGATGGTAGATTGCCGCTGGAATGGAGTGTAATACACTCACCAGGCTGCTATGCTTCGATCAGTGTTGGAACGACAGAAAAGGCAACTGCCAATGCCGCGGAACAGCAGATCGTCAATCTCAAGCTCAAGAACATCCTGACTTGTTTACCGCAGACAATACGTGAAGAAGCAACCGATCAAATACCGATGGAGTATGCTAGCTGATGCTCGAAATATGCAATATAAATCTGAGCTCACATCTTTGGCTTCTCTGAGTCTTGTAGATGATCAACGCTATCATTCTGGGGTTGAGAAGCGTCTTCTTTCAGCCCTGACGTCGATTCAGTCTCTTCATCCGTCTTGAGTGAGGTTTGCTGGTCATTCGATTTCGTCGATGGAGCCGGCTCAGCACGAGCTGCCAATTCTTGACGAACAGTAGCCTCATGCCACTTCGCCAGGTTTAGAGTCTCATCGACTTCTTTCGTCAGCTGATCGATCTCATCTTGCAGCACCTCATTCTTGTCTTTAAGTGGCTCATCAGACTTAGCGATCTGATCTGCAGTCTTCGGTGCTGTAGCTTTCCACAGCTCTTCGAGTTCCTCGAGCCAACCACATGCAGCAGCAAGCTTTCGTACACCAGCATCACAATCCCCAAGCAATAGAACATCATCAGCGCGAGAACCAAGATCACCAGCACGGTCGTTGTTGATGAGGACTCGAGGAGTCGATTCACGAACCAGCATTGGCAGACTTGCAAACGGCTGTACAGTCAGGCTGGTTCCCATCACAATCGCCAAATCTGCTTCACCAGGAAGATCTCTGCTCTGAAAGAAAGCTGGTGGTAAAGCTTCGCCAAAGAATACGATCTCTGGCTTGACGAGTCCTTTGCAATCATGACATCTCGGTATCGTCTTCTCATCGATATGTTTCTTCAGCTCATCAGCTGAGTAAGGAAGTTTGCAATCAATGCAGCTCTGTCTCGCAAACGAGCCATGAGCCTCGATAATATTCTCGTCCGTCACGCCAGCTTCTCGCTCGAGACAATCAATGTTTTGAGTGAATAGCTTGAGCAGTAATCCTTTCTTTTGCAGCAGGTATATGAAGCTGTGAGTAATCGTTGGTCTGAACTTGCCAGGATATAGCTCATGAGCCAGCGTGTAGAATGGCTCTGGATTCTCGCGGAAATAGCTGATGTTGAACACTGCCTCTGCATATGGTAGATTCAGTCTTGCGAGATTTGCATATAAGCCTGTTCCTGGCGATCTGAAATCTGGAATGCCCGCGCTGGTCGAAATACCTGCACCAGTCATAACGACGATGCGTTGTGCTGAGCCATTCTTGATGTGCTCTGCCAAGCCTTCGATTGAACGACTTGATAGTGTTCGTGATGGCACAGAATCGTCGATTGGAGTGCTCTCTTCGTTACCCATCTTGCGTGGTCGATGAGGTCGCTGGCCTTTTTGGCTGCGATGTGGTCTGTGTTTTCGACCAATGTTGTACTTTTTGGTCTGACTATTGGCGATCAAGTCTTGCTACACTCTGCTGCTCTCAGAATCGAAAAGTTTCTTTTCTGTTGATTGCTCGAATGCTGATGTGGATCGACGTCATGTTTGGTCGATGACATGTTGACCAATGAGAAATTGAAGCCATGAAGCTGGAGCATGAAAGGCATCTATAGGTACATTTCGAGATATGCAAAGTTTTGTATATATGTCAGAGAAGAGAAGCAAAGACAGGCATGACTGTCATTGCGAATGGCCGTCATGATCTCACTATATCTTATACGAGTACGCAATTCCTGTCATTACTCTATGCAGCGATAATGAGCTGCTTCTCCTGCTTCAAGTTGTGCACAACCGAGATCGGCACCTTCAAGACATTGGCGACAATGTTAGCTGGAGTTAAAGCCAGCCATTGAGTCAAGCTGATATCCACAACACGATCTGACTTGTACAGCTCCAACCATGTAAGCGTCTCATTCTTGCTAGTGTTGAGTATGTAATGACCAGCGTTGTCTGGGAAGACAGCTGTGTCACCGGCGGAAAAGTCGAACGTTCGTGCTGCAGCACCGCCGATGAAGACTGTTGCTCGTGCGTGACCTGATGCAAAGTAGAGCCATTCCTCAGCCTGTATCATATCATTAGCTAGATCGTCAGCGGAGAGTTGAAGAAACGTACATTTGGATGCCAGTGGAGCTCTCTCAGAGCACCGGGCTCAAGGTGAACGATAGCAGCAGCAATCGTCTTGGAGACTGGGAAATTGGTTGAGTCAACGATCTGGATTGTACCGCCACCTCCTGCAGCTTGTGTGGCTGGTTTTTGGCTGGCTTTGTAGGTGTATGAGCTGTTGCCTTCTAGTTTGCCATATGGTGAAGCAGTGGTTTCATTGGCGATGGTAGCGTTCAAGATGTACGGATTTGGTGATGGAACAGTATTGAAGACAGATGCATTGACACCGAAGTTCTGAGCCAGAATGTCTTTTGGTGTGTGAGTAATCCAGTCATCGACCATGAATGTTGTTCCACTGGCGTCGAAATTACCGTCGTCGAAGACAAGAAGGTATTCATTCTGGTCCGCAAGACCTTGAATGACGTGTGCTTCTCCTTTTGGAAAGTACCAGATATCACCTTCATTCAAAGTGTCAACCTGGTTGCGTCCAAACTCATCTACAGCTGAGACAGTGATTTGTCCCTTGTATACATATCCCCATTCAGCTACTCGATGCCAATGAAGCTCACGAATAGCTCCTTTCTTGAGGTGTTGTTGAGCAGCAGCGATGTCATGACTTGCTGGCAGATCTGTGACGACCTGCTCTCTGACCCAACCTCCATTCAATAGTCGAGTTTTCGAGTCTGAGAAGCTCCATTTGAAGTTCACCACTGTTCCAGCATCAGTGGATTGCTGACCGAGGTTGTCCGGATTCTGCAGATCGAGCTGTGAGTTGGTGCCACCTTTGAGCAATCAGCATAGTCAACACAGCTTCTCGTTCAAGCATACCATTGATCGGAGCACCTTTACCATCAGCACTGATCGGCTGCCCTGATGAGAAACCTGGCGCATCACGCTTCTGAACATCGAAACGAAGATGCTTGTTTGCGGTATTGGACTTTGGAGCAGCGACTGGAGTGCTCTCAGCAGTAAGTGCCAAAACGGCAGCAAGAATCGTCCACTTCATGTTGATGCAGATCAAGAGTGCGTAAGAAAAAAACGAACGAGGAAGGCAGGAGCACGACAGACTTACTCCTTTGTATTCTGTTCGATCGACTTACACAGACCAAGGCATCAGAAAGGTCGATATGTCGCCATTCGAACGATCTGCTTCCACTGAGATGAGATCTTCAGTAGACAGAAGTCAAGATTGCCATATTTTTCATCAACCATGTCTTTCCACCTGTATTGATCCGTCGATCATCTCTGCCATACAGGGACCTGCACGCTACGCAATGGCAGATGGCTGATTCTGTACTTCCGTGCATGAGGTGCTCCTAGCTAGAGCTGAATTTTGTCGAAGAATGATGATTGTGGCATAGCTTGGCTATGGACGGTTGAAAGGCAAGTGGAACTAATGCTTGTAAGTCGAACAGAGCCTCGTTGAGTGGTAGCTTTGACAATGGCTGTGATAGTGAAATAAGCCAAGCTTCGACGGCTTGCAGATGGTAAGTTCGATGTGATCAGCCATGCAAATCGCGCAATCGCTTGGCAGAAGTCTATAGATCTTGATATTGGTGTCAGATATATGCTGCATTCATATGATCGTCGGAAGGGAGTCAGACGGTCGCCACTGTATGACCGAGGAGTGATGTGATGCTCGATCGCAATAAGTTTGATGGATAGAGACGAGCAAGTGATGCAAGTAGCTGAACTTGAAGGTGTCGTTGTGTTCGAAGAGCAAAGCTAGACTGCCACAAGTCGAAGCGGTTAGCACGATGCCAAGTCCAAGGTCTTCACAATCATGCTGAGCTGTGCTACACTTCGCAATGTTGAACAAATCTGACAACCTGTATCGCTCGAAGTCTGAACGACGGTGTAATGGGACGAAAGAGAGTCAAAATAGACAACGGTCAGACATTGATACAGAAGTGTGAAAAATGCATTGTGTGCAGACAAGATCTAAGAATGTAGCCAATGCCGTCAGATAGCCATTTCGCCTCGTAAATGCACAATATGATACGTATCTGAAGCGAGAGTCTTGCCACAACGATGGCGGGATATCTCTTTTCGAAAAATTGTATACTCCAAGCATACTCCTCAAGAATGTTCATATTAAGTCATTACCACTCCAAACTCTGCTCAATTCATGCAATCATGCCGGTATGCCCTACGTTCTGTCGAGAGTCTGCTTGTGTGTATCTGCTGAGATCATCATCCATCACGATTCCAGAATCATCGATATCTGCTTCGTTAGCTCGGAACTTGGCCTGCTCGCTATTGGGATCCTGGAAGATGAAGACTGCTTGTGTAGTGCTGAAGTATCCATGGTGTCTGTCTGATATGGCTTTACTGATTGAAAAGCAAAGCTATTGCCATTGGTGTTGCCATTGAGCTGTGAAGGAGCAATATCATTTGGTGCCACGCTGCTGGCATGACTGATGTGACCACTGTCGCCATCAGCACCATGATCGTTCTGTCCATCGAGATTTCCTGGAGTTGGACTCTGATAGAAGCTATCGCCATTGATCAAAGTAGGGATTGTATTGTTAGGTTGATCGCCTTCCAAGAAACCTCCCATTTCCGCCAACCACAAAGCCATCTCATCGACAAAGATCTTCAGAACCCACCAATGACCATAGCTTTGACCAGCCATGATGGTGATATCGCGGAGAGCAGCCGTACCAATAGCAGAAATACAATGCAAGAGTGTTCTTGCGTCGGCTTGAGGAAATCTGGCTGGTAGTGAATAGATGAAAGCTGACCATCTCTCGAGGATGGTTTCTGTTGACAAACCACTGCTTGAGTCTCCAGCTGTCGTTGGTCGACTCATCATGTGTAGTTGTAGATAAGACGCAAACTCGCCATTCTCGCTGATGTTATAAGCATTGAATGAGTAAGGGTCGTCTGACAACGGAAGTGGCTCAAGCAGAGCTCGCATCTCAATCGTCAATATCTTGTGAACTTCTTCATATGGGCAATTTGCTGGTAGTTCTGCTTCCATGACTCGTTTTGGATTGACCTTGGTCAGCCATTCAAACCACATTCGTTCTCTGTTTCTCATCGATGGTCAGGAGATTGGCAGCTGCATGTGCAGACTGATTGACTCGAATGAGACGATACAAAAGAGCAGCAAATATAGCAGCAGGTCGTAATTTTGCATCTTGAACATGCTGTGGTTGTTGTGCAAAAGCTTTCGCCACGTGTGAATGCAAAGTAGCACTGATAGTGCTCAAGATGTTAATAACAACAGCTGGCGCTGCTTGCAAAGTCAGTCGACTGACGAAACGAACCATCGTACGATACATGACCATATCGCATTGTTCAATCCATGGTGCAATGCTCGGGTTTGTGAACAGCTTTTGTACTGGAACTGTCAATGTGCCATGGAATGAGGTATAGAGTTTGAAGAACGACTTCTCTCTGCAAAATCGTATACTATCGATCAAGCTTGTGCAATGCGTTCTGTATAGAGCACACAATGCTTCGACTGTGTCTGGATCTGTTCGTTGTGGGAGATATGGTTGTATTGGTGGAAGTGTGACAGGTTCATTTTCGGTGAAGACAGGTTGATCTCGTGAAGGAAAGCGAAGTATTTGAGGATAGGAGATTGCTTCTGCAGATCCAGGTTGCATGCCACGAGCATCTGGCCAGGCAAATGTACGAGCTGAAGAAGGAGGTCCACGAGGTGTAGGAGGTTGTTGATGTTGTTGAGGTATGCCGTCAAAGCTGTCTGGTTGTGGAAATGCTGCAGTATCAGCTTGAAGACGAGGTATGTTGTTGAAGTCAATTTGTTGAGCACTTGCAGAAGTGCCGCGACGACTTCTAGGCTGATCGACAGAACTATTCTGCCAGCCATTTGCAATCTGACCACCATCGTCTTCGAGCGCGAGGTCGACGTAATGGTATTTGCTCTCGCCTCGCACACCTAGACGTCTGGTCTGAATGCCTGGAAATATAACACGAACCAGTTTTCCAAATGAAGCTGGATTCAGTGGAATGACTCTTTCAGTAGCACATCTGGATGCATACTGAGAATAGACTCGATTTCTTGGGACAGAAGTCTTTGCAGGTTTGCAAACCAGTCGTAGCCTAGAAAGTTAGCAGAGATCAGTCAGACATGTTAGGATACACACCAGATCATAGCAAAGAGTTGCTTTGTTTTCTCGGCCATTGGAGTTCTTTCCTTCTGAATCACTTCTTGTGCAACTTCGTTTAGAGGTCTTGCCTTATTTCTCTCTAACATTTCACGTAACTCTTTGTCATTTGTCGCTGTTACTGCACCACCTTTCCGTCGTTTCTCTTCTGGAGCATCTGGGTGCAGCAGATGGTGCAGCTGAAGCCATGTGCATATTCTGATCATATGTCATATCTTGAAGGAAAGATGATGATTGTTGCATCTGCATAGGATATTGTGCTTGCGGATGTTGATGTTGTCCATCTTGTGGAAGATATTGCATAGCCTGAGGCTCAAGACCGGCATGATATTGAATCAGTGCAGCTTCTGGTCCATTGTTGCCAAAGTGTCGCATTTCTTGATGTTGGTGATCATTCTGAGATACTGCGCTTGTAGTTGATGCTCTTGAATCTGGTCTTTGCATACTTCGAGTCGATGCGCTTCCGTTGGAAGACTGCCGACTGTTCATGATGCGTTTGGTCGAGGTGAAGTCCTGATTATGTTAGCGACATCCACTTTACAAGAACATTGCATAGCTGTTGTGGCTATCTGGTATACTCACCTCGTTGTGAGACTGGAATGCTTGATGAGAGTCGGTGGTTGGGAAGTTGGCGGAAGAGCGAGTCGATGCTGTCGGTTGTTGCCTTATTGTGCTGGATAAAGATACAGCAGGAGCAAGGTCGAGCCTGAACTATGGCAGTCGCATCGTTGAATTTCTTAGCATTTGGTATTTGCGCGATGGTGGTTGATGGTCTGGTCTTCAATGTGCGGCTTATTGAGAAGAAGGTAAACATAGGCATAAACAAGGGAATCAAGCCGCCAACGATCAAAGATGGTGGTCGGCAATAGTCTTCGCCGATAGCTTTCACCACGAGTCTCGACTTCCCACACAAATACCATTATCAAAAGTCGTGGGCATTTGTCTAGCCAGATAATTTCATAATAGGTCAAGGATCTCAATCTCGTTGTTCGCTCTCATGAATGAGCTGTGGTTCTCATCAATCACCTCATCACCAATGCCAGAGCTGCGCTCAATTCGATGCTTGCTGAACCAAGTCAGAATGTCAACAAAGCGTGACTGCCCAGAGCAGCAGGATCATACAAGTCTCATCGATTACAGACACTGACCATGCCAATGGATGCCAAACATTGCGCATAATAGAATGCCTCTTGTGATCTGAGTGATTCGATCCATCATTCCCAGCTCATCATCGATGCAATCTTCACGTGACAGGCTCACAAGTTCCATCGTTTGACTGAGTGTATGTGAAGCCATTCTATGCCCGCTCATCAACAATCAAGATACTACATTTCATGCTAGCTATGACTTCCGTTCAATATAGCTTGTGAAAGACAAACAACAGTAAATACATCATTGTGCCGATCACATTGCATCTCATCGCTGACGTCGACTTGGCAAAGACACGCCCCACCCAGCACAAACAGCTTCCATCCCCAATAATTGCTCTCGGAAACTTGCTTGTATCTTGCTGCCTCGATTATCTGCCACCTACATCAAACCACAGCTTTCAAAAGCGATCCTCTTATCTACACATTCACAACCATCTCAAACAGCTTCACACCAAATCGTAACCATGAGTGCTCAAGGACAAAGCATCCAAGACAAGTGAGTACAACTTTCTGGAGATGACGACAAGGCAAGTATCGGAACGCTGACGAAATCTCAACAGAGCGCAGTTTCACCTGTCGCAGCTCGACAAAGGTATGAACATCGGCATCGAAGCTCGATTATGCAAGAGACTGACGAGACGCAGAGCTCTCAAGATACCCATACCTCAATGACTTCGAGAAGCAGACAAGTGTTCCAAAGGTCTACGTTGTGCTTGGACTTGGTGCATTGTACTTCTTCCTCGTCTTCTTCAACATCGCTGGAGAATTTCTTGTCAACCTTGTCGGATTCATCATCCCAACATACTACTCTCTTGAAGCTCTTTTCAGTTCTACCAAGACTGACGACACACAATGGCTCACCGTAAGTTTGACTACGCACGAAAGGAGAGTACATGTAATGCTAACATTCGCAGTACTGGGTCACATATGCTTTTTTGACTGTTCTTGAAAGCTTGATCAGCGCTGTCTACTGGTTCCCATTTTACTACACCTTCAAGTTCATCCTTGTTCTCTGGATGGCTCTTCCACAGACCAGGTAAATACTATTCACAATTTCTCACATCAAGCTGATGATTTCACAGCGGTGCTCAAGTCCTTTTCCGATCTTTCATCCAACCAATATTCGGACGATTCTTCGAGAACAGAGCTGGATCAACTGCTGCTAATCTCCGAAGCCAAGCTGACCGAGTCTCTGGCAAGAACTTGTAAACGACTTCATCCTACTCCTCGAACTGCCATCTTGAGCAAATTGGACAAAATTGGATGCTCTGGCAATTCATGGTGGAAATGATAAGACGAGAACACTTGATTGGCGAAATGGAACGAATACATAACTTTGTCTCAATCAGTATTGATTGAGCATGTAATGTATGATTGGTAGAATTGACGGAGGAGGTGTCATGACACGATGGAATATTCTTTGATGACGATTGCAATAGCAAAGAAATGGCGCTACGTATTGTATGATTGAGCGTGAATCGTACTTGTAGCCAATATCTTGAGGACAGAGTGATAGAATTGCATTGATTTTACACTATTTTCACATGCCATGCTATGCGATTAGCTGAACAAACCGAGACGATTCTGATAGTCTTCGAGACTACCATTCTTCCCATCTCTTTCCTTATTGTAAACTAGTCTCATCAGACTCTTCAGATCATCAGTCTTGAAACCAGCCTTTTTACCGCTTGCAATAATGCCAACACAATCTTCATTGCCAAGTCGATAGAACTTCTCAGCTTGAGTGAGTGTTGCATCTGGCTGAACAACTTTCAGACTCTGCTGCAGTACAGCGACGTTCAGTATCATTCTCGCCAGTCCGAATTTGTCCATCGCTGGGATTGACGAGGAAAATGAGATTAGCGCTGCTGATGCCACAATATGTAGATTTGAAGTGAGGAAAGCATATTGATGAGGTAAGACGTAAGAAGTGAGTTGCGTGTCGTAGATAGATAGATCGGTGGCCAGCTTCAGAATTGCAGGATCTGGATCGTTGTATGGCTGTTCCAGAGCATATGTCGTGCGTAACGCACTGCCGACAAAGTGAAGGATGTGAAGTCTGATGTCGAGATGGATTGTTCTGAGGATGAGAGCGCCTAGTTCTGTCAAAGAAGCCACCACGCCATCGAACTCAAGCGAAGTATTGGCGTCCAAAGGTAGATATGGCTTGTCTGGCAATGCCATGGTGGTATGTGTTGTCCATCTACGCTTTGTGATGCGACTCTTGATTGCTGACATCGACTGCTCGAGGAGATACGAATCTCAAACCTTGAGACTTGGCAGCAAGCCATTTCATGCTAGTGTGTAGTGTACATAATGAGCCGAGTGACTTGTCGTCGAGGATAAGATCTGCTTCGTTGATGGTCGTGCTTCTGGCAAGTGCTATCAAAGCATTCGATTCTTGATTAGCAAGAGTTGTGACAGTCGCTGCATCTCCAGCTGCAAGTAGGTCGATGACTATCTTAGAGACATCGCCTGTCGTAGCCAGATCTGCTGCCAATCTTACTTTTGGTTGTGCGTCTGTTGTTCGATGTAACAGTGCCTTTGACCATGTATAGCATTTGTCGTAGTATGATCGCATCTGGCTGATGACGAGTTGTGAAAAGCTCTGATCGTGTGGCAGGGTGTCAAGCATTTTGCAAACACCCTCGATGATCTCGAAGAACTTCACAGTTCCTTTGAATATTGGCTTGGCGCTGTATTCAGCCCATGATGGTATTGTCTGGAATGCATCCAAATCGATCATACATCGAGTCACTAATTCAGCCAGTGTCTCATCAAGCTGTGGATAGAAGACGTTGATTAAGAAGTCGTCGAGGAAAGATGGTAATGTCGAGGCTACAACACCAGAATTAGGTGGCACGACATCCTTCAGACGGTTGAGGAAGTAAAGTGATGGTCCAAGCAATACTCCCATATTGAACACACTTGGAGTTACTAAGAGTTTGTGACCAGTAGCTGATCGATCTGAAAGCATCATGGCATCGGCTCGAGCCTTTTGTGCTGCAGACAGTGTATTAGAGCTGACCAGACCAGGCACAGATGCTTTGAGAATGAATTCAAGATCTTCTCGCTCGATGGCAAGATCTGACGTCTTGTCATCAGTCTCAGCAAGTTTGAATAGTTTCTTGCCTCTGTCTCTTGTGTTCGCTTTGAAGATGTTGGACGTTGCATCATTGTCACTTCTGATTCTATTGGCAAGATCGCCGTCAGAAGTGAGATGGTCATGCAATAGCGTACGTATCTCGCTCTGTAGCAACTTCCATAGTTCTCGGAAACTGCGATTGAGCTTCTGTGGTTCGTCAAGACTGTCTCTCTTGACAATGGCAGCAGTGACGTCGAAGACGACTCGGTGACCTTCAGCTATAGCCTCAAATTTTGCATACAACGTGGTGAGGAGATCATCAAGAGTTGCTTTGCTGTCTTCGTCAAGACCTTCTGTCAAGTTGATGGTCCTTTGCGCACGATTCATACCATTCCTGACTGCAACCTGTGGATGTTTCTGCTCCACTTCTGTATGAGATCGTTCGACGACTCTGAATAGCTCAATTGGTAATCGTTGCTCAATGGCGTCGACTGCGACTTCAAGTCGTTTCATGTTGTGTAATGATTCCAGCAGAAGCTGAATGTAGTAGAAGGTGTCTGCTTCCGGATTCCGAGCTGGATCTTCTTGCATAGCTCTGCTGCCATCATATGTCTCAAGAAAGATTGCCATTGCTCTGTTGCTATCGTCAACTGTAGCGTTGACTATATCTCGTTTTGCTCTTGATTTCCACCTTTCCTCACAGTATGGACTCTTGAGGTAGAGATGAGCATGTAGTTCTTCAATCAAGATATCTGTCAAAGAGTGTTCTTGGTTGCTCAGATATACTTTCAAATCACCCAAAGCACCAATCTCTTCCAGCTCTGGCTTCCTGATCAGCTTCAATGCTTCCAGCAGAGTATCAACAGCACCAAGAAAACGCTTCTCTGAGATCTGAGCCTCCAATCGATCAGGAATGGCTTGCAATTCTTCAATCGTAGCCAAAGTCGCAAGCATATTATCATAGTTCTGACTTGACTGTGCAAAGACCTTCAATTCTGGCTTCGCAGTCGCAAGACTACCTTTCGCTCCCATCAAACCTGCTTTCAGCGTCCGAACTCTTTGTTGACTGGTATGTATAGCAGCTTGAATCTTGTGAAAGGTACCGATACTGCTGTTTGAAACCTTGATGATGTTCATTCACAATCACTTTCAGAGCATTCTGGAGCTGTTGATGTGTGTCTTGGAATTGGTCATATTGATCCATGAGACCCAAAGAGCTCGCATCTTTCAATTGCAGAGCAATCTTGACAGGTACACAATCTTGCTCAGCCATGAAAGCCCATTGACGCTCAATATATCGCAGTGTATCTTCAATTTGCCCATGACCAGCACCAAATGCAGTATTCGCTCGACTCCTGCTCCTACTATGCTGTGTCCAAGCTGGATCTGGTCTGCTTCGTCTTCCATATTGTCTTTCTATTCGAGTTGGTGCTTGTACTTGTCCACGCGATTGTGAATCAGCTGTGTATGCTCCAAGACCACCATATCCGCCTGCTCCTCTAGTACGCGTTCGATCTTCTGTGCTGTTCTCGCGACTGCTGCCATCTTGAAAGTCGAATCGATTAAGGTAGGAGGAGCTGCCATTCGACTGCGGACCATTCGCGTATGAGCGCCATTCCGCCATATTTCACAATTCACGATCTCATCCGAAACTGTGCATATCTGCTGGTAGATTGCGCGATTGAGTGGTCTCTCAGAGCTTTGCGACTTTGTATTGATGCTGCCGAGAACGATCTCACCTCCGTGATGAACGTGGTGATGACGAACGAAGCTATGCTTAGGGTTTCACAACATCAAAGAAAATTGTGGCTCTAGACACATCACTCGGTATTCGATAACAGACTCTCGATGTGTTTGAAAGGCAAGCAGATCTTCTGCGGTGGACTATGCTGCATCAATTTCTCGGACGAATACTTCGTCAGAATGTGCTGAACAGACTAAGCATCAGAAGACAGCAGACAGCATGTGGCGGAGCTTCTTTCATGACACTGCTTCACCATCATGAGAAGATGACCAGATTATGATTGCACAGCTATCTTGTGCAATTTCAGCGTCAGTACATCACATGCTATCCATATTTTGGGAAATTTCAGAATGTTTGTACTGCATCGAAAGTGAAGCCGGAGCGGCCATGGTTATGAACGGGAGAGTCGCTTCACCTTCCTCATCTCTGACTTCACGACATCTTTTTTGAGGACAATGAACGCGCTTTGGCATGCTTCATGCGACAAGTCAATATCACCTTGACCGAATTTACCTTGAACCATTCCCCCAAAATCACTCTTGACAGCATAGCGATTCAAGTGCTGAACTCGCTGAGCTTGAGTTCTTACTACAATGCTCGACATATAACGACATCATTTGCTACAATCTTCATCTTCATATCTTGTTCTATCGACCAACATGGCGCCATCACAGAATGGACATACCAACGGAATCAACGGTCATTCCGAGAATGATACACTACCATCATTCGTCAGATTTCAAGACATACCAAGCGTAATCGACATTCCAGTGCGCGGTGAAGAAGGAGACGAAGCTGTGAATCTTGATCTCACAGAGCTTCACGACGACATCGACGAGCTTTGTGATCTGCTCGAAAATGAGAATGCAGCAAAAGCGTACTGGGTCACAATCGCGCTGGCATATGCAAAGCAGAATAAGATTGATGTTGCGATCGAGATTGTGAAAAAGGCACTTTCAGCATTAGCAAGAGCAAAGCCAGAGGATAAGCTATCACTTCTTACAGTCTTGTGTTGGTTACAGCTTTGGAAGGCTAGACATGCACCTCGTGTGCCTCCAGAATCTGCATCGCAAGATGTCAAGGTCAAAGACACATGGCTTCAAGCTGCCACCGGCACATTGAATGATGCTTCACGGATCAATCCTTCATATCCACCTCTTCATCTGGCTCGAGGTGTGCTACAACTGCTGAAAGCACCTCTTCTGAGTGGTAGAACCGGTGCTGGATCCACTCATGAAGCGTTGGTTCAAGCATCGAAGGGATTTGAAGATGCTCTGCGCAACGCCAAAGGAAATAATGTCATGGCATTGCTAGGCAAGGCAAGAACAACATATTCACTTGGAAGATATCCCGAAGCGTTGCAGATGTATCAGAAAGCGATGGAAGCTTCGCCAGATCTGATCGAGCCAGATCCTAGAATTGGTATTGGCTGCTGTTTGTGGCAGCTCAACCATAAAGACTACGCTCATCAAGCTTGGGAGAGAGCGCTGGAACTCAATCCGAAGTCTGGAATTGCACACCAATTGATTGCCATGTACTACCTCGACAAAGCTGGACACCATTCGACCTCTGATGAAGCTTTCACAGATCTCTACAAAAAGGCAATGACCATTCACACACAAGCCTCGTTCAAGATTGATGATATGCAGCCTCTGACATGCGCAACTTTCGGTAACTACTTCTTGCTTCGAAAGAACTGGCCAACAGTCGACAAACTTGCCAAACGAGCTGTCGAGATTACCGATCTCGCCACTATTGCAAGCGATGGTTGGTATCTTCGTGCTCGTCAAGCTCACTACCAGAATGATCATGCAATGGCAGCAGATTGCTACTCAAAATCAGACTCGGCACGAGGAGGTGAGGATAAAGGCTACAATCCTGCAAAGTTTGGAGTTGCTCAGCTACGAACACTGGCTCGTGATTATGACGGTGCAAAGTTCAGACTGGAAAAGCTCCTCTCTCAAAGCAAGAGCATCGAAGTCCAGACACTTCTTGGTATGCTGTATGCTGAAGAAGTCTTTTCAGCCAATCCTTCAGAGAAAGTCGTCGAGCGCAAGAAAGCTATTACACATCTCGAGCATGTTCGCACGTCATGGCGAGACGTCAAGAGAAAGACTGAGCCAGACTCTGCTGTGCTGCTCAGCTTGGCTCGATTATACGAGAATGAAGCACCTGACCGAGCATTAGCTTGTCTTTTACAAGTCGAGCAACTCGAGCTTGATGGTATTGGTGAAGAAGATAGACCAGAAGGAATCGATGATGCAGAAGAGGAGAGAAAAGCGATGCGAGAACTCATCAGTCCACAATTACTCAACAACATCGGCTGCTTTCAATTCCAAGCTGAGAAGTATTCACTCGCACGAGAATACTTTCAGACCGCTCTCAGTGCTTGTGTAAAACGAGCAGATGAAGCAAACGACACAGATGCGCTCGTAACAACCATCAGCTACAACCTCGCAAGAGTGTATGAAGCCGAAGGTCTCGACACCGAAGCACACAACGTGTACGCATCTCTACTGCAACGACATCCTGATTATACTGATGCTAGCTTGCGACTCTCATATCTGGCTGTTAATGCTGACCCAGCGAATGGTGCATCCAGCATAAAAGCTCTTCTTGAAGCAGATCCGGCCAATCTCGAAGTACGAAGCATGTTCGGTTGGTACATTCACAAAGCAAAGAAGCGAACTCTTGCCATCAACGAGGATCAAGAACAGCGACATTACAAGCAGACTTTGCAAACATATGACAAGCACGATCTATACTCTTTGACAGGAATGGGCAATCTTCATCTTGCGGTCGCTCGTGAAATGCCACGACAAACTGATCAAGATAAGGAAAAGAAGAGCAAAGTCTACATGCGAGCTGTCGAATTCTTCGACAAGGTCTTGACACTGGACAGCAAAAATGCATATGCCGCACAGGGTATGGCTATCGCACTGGTTGAAGACAAGAAGGATAAGACAAGTGGTGTTCAGATCTTCTCGAAAGTTCGTGAGACCATCAAGGATGCGACTGTCTACATCAATCTTGGCCATGTATTCGCAGATGTTGGTCAATTCGCTCGCAGTATTGAAAATTATGAAGCTGCTTTGATGAAGATGAAGAGTACTGATCCACAACAAGCTAATTTATTAGCATGCCTTGGGAGAGTATGGCTTTTGAGAGGTCGTGCTGAAGGAGAAGACAAGAGACTTGAGTCATTCAAAACAAGTCTGACATATTCTCAGCGTGCTCTTGAAGCAGCTGCTGGTGCGAAAGACGAGATCAATTACCGATTCAACGTTGCATTCGTACAAATCCAGATCGCTCAGCTTATGAACATTCTGAAGGATGCTATGAGAAGTACTGCTGAAGTGCAGACAGCTATTGAAGGACTTGACCAGGCTATTGAAGCATTCACAGAGATTGCTGCCTCTCCAAATCCACCATTTCCACGAAACGACATCGAACAGCGAGCAAACATGGGACGCAACACAATGAAACGTCAACTCGCCACAACCATGGACAAACAACAAGAATATGAACGCAAGAATCACACTCGTCTCGAAGAAGCTCGACGATTGCGTGAAGAGGATATCGCTCGAAGAGAAGAAGCTAAGCGCAAGGCCGAAGAAATCGCTGAACAAGAACGTCGCAGATTGCACGCCGAGCGAGAAGAGATCAAAGCTCAAGATATGATTCTCATGCGAGAACGTATCGAGGCAGCTCAACGTGCGAAGGAAGAAGCAGATGAGAGGGAAGCTGCTGCATGGACAACAGATGAAGAGACTGGCGAGCGCAAGAAGCGTGCCAAGAGAAAGACAGGAGACAAGAAGAAGCGAAAGAAGAAGGCTGATGATAGCGACGAAGATGATGGGATCGTTGGTGATAGCGATGATGAAGGATCACGCCGACACAACAGATCGTCTGCTACACCAGATAAAGATGGCGAGGAACCGGCTAGAAAGAAGAAAAAGAGACGACTCGAAAGAAAGAGTGCTGCTGCTGCTGCTAAACCAGGCAAGTACAAGTCTTCTGAGATGGTGGAAGATTCATCAGAGGATGAAGGTGCTCCTCCAACAGCTGACACTCCGGATGCTATGATGTCTGATGATGAGGATACCACTGCCAGAGCAAAGGTTCGTCGTCCTGCTAGAGTCGTTGATGATGACGATGAGGATGATGAACCTGCTGCTAATGGTGGTGTTCCTGCTGATGACGAGGAGTGAGGTTGGTTTGATTCGCATCGTCTAGCGTGTAGTTGTAGCATTGTAATGTCTCTAGCATTGAAGCATTCCAGCCAAACCATTCGTTGTTGTTGCATATCGTGTATCGAAGATCTATGATGCTTCAAGGCTAGATAGCGTCAAAATCCTGATCATTTTCCAAGGATGGATCCAGTTATTGCGTGGCGATTGCAACCACATCCTCTCATTTCGATCATTCTATGGAAATAGCATCAAACTATCTTCTCAGCATCTAGAAGCTAGCATTGATAAATCGCATGAACTAGAAAGCATAAACGAGCACCATGATGGCGACACCCACGAACAAAAAATATGCCTACACAACACTAATCACCCGAGCAAACTATCTCGCCGGCGTGCTCATACTAGCATACACTCTGCGCAAGCACGGCTCACAATATCCATTGATCGTCTTCTACACACCCAGCCTGAAAGACGAAGCAGTACGAGCACTCGAGCTCGAAGCAACAAGACTGAATCTCATTCTCAAGAAATGCGATCTTCTCCTTCCACCAAAGGATGTGAAGACATGGCTGATCGCAGAGCGCTTCACAGATACATGGACGAAGCTACGAGTGTTTGAAGTGTTTGGCTTTGACACGCTTTGCTATCTTGATGCGGACATGGCGATCTACAACAAGAACATGGACTGTGTCTTCGAGCTTGGCACCGATCTACCATCAGACTGGATCGCAGCTAGTCATGCTTGCGTATGCAATAAGGAACGAGATGCATGGGCTCCAGAAGAATGGAAGGAAGAGAACTGCGGTTTCACGCCGTTGAGCCATCCATCTGCGCTGACAGAGTCGACAGCAGTGAAACCAGATTCTCGGCCGACACACCATCTGCTGAACTCTGGCCAATTCCTCTACCATCCATCAGAGAAGTTGTGGAATGACATGCTACACTTCTTCAACACGACACCGCTGCTGTCAAAGTTCAAGTTTCCAGATCAGGACTTCCTAGGAGAATTCTTCAGGAACAAGTGGCGAAGCGTGCCGTGGAAGTTCAATGCGTTGAAGACAATGCGCTACTGGCATGGAAATATGTGGCGAGATGATGAGGTGATCTGTTTGCATTATATCGTTGACAAGCCGTGGGCTCAGCGGTTGAATGAGGATGGTACGGCTGGTTATAAGGGTAATGATGGCGAGACGCATGCTTGGTGGTGGAAGGAGTATGATGGGTGGTTGACGAAGACCAAAGCGAGTGGCGAGGAAGGTGAGGAGGTGATTCGACTTGTCAGCAAGTTTGTTGCCAAGCCTCGAGGTGAAGCTGACACTGGTGAGGTCGATGCTGATATGCAGGCCATTGGTGCTAATGTGCAGGCTTTTGCCAAGAATGAAGCACCTGATCAGACAAGCTAGAGCATAGAATACATCTAGATGAGGATTTATAGCATTGAGCATGTGAAGTAGATAGGAAAGCATTGAGGATGCGAACCATTGGAAAATCACAATTCGATTCATTCGTGTGCTAAGTGTATCTTACAAGACATGCCTTTCTTCGTATCTCGTCATTTCGCAGCTCCTTCGTTGAAAACAAGGCAACGTACCATCGTCAGATTCATTTCTTTGGTGTTGGTAGAGACGCCAGAACTCATCTGGATCATCTCTCGAAGCGACATTCTCCTCGAGGATCGTTCGCAAGGCAAGAACATTTCTGCGTAAAAGCAGCTTGTTGGCTAGAAAGATCTTAGCCATTCGACAGTTGCTGAGTCCACCAAGGAGTCTTTCAGCAGCTGCTTGAGTCATTGGCTCATCTGTCGACAGTGGTGGAGTATCATCTGCTTGAATGGCTGGAGGCACAGACTTGCTAGCATCTTTCTGTTGTGCACTTGCAGCAGATCCTGCTTGTGTTTGTGCAGGTGTTTGCTGTGGTTCCTGTGAAGATACTACCGAAGACAACTTTGAAGGTGTCATTGGAGCTCGTTGCGAGGATGCTTTTGGCACTGATATAGACAAAGCTGGTGATGGCATCGACTTGGCAGCTGTCTGCGTTGATGATCGCTGTGCTGATTGTGAAGGCAGTGCTGGAGCCACATTGGCTGTTGAAGTAGGTTGCGCTGATGGTTTTGCTGTCGGTGGTACAGTCGTTGTGGATCCTTGTTCAGATGGTCGCTGTGTTGACTGTGAAGGTGCAGGTGCAGTCCGATCCGTTGTCGATGCTGTAGAAAGTGGTCGAGCTGGTGCTTTTGATGCTGATGCTGATGTAGAAGTAGAAGGTGGTAGTACTGACTTTGATAGACTCGATGGTGTCAACGGCTTGGAAGATTGTCCATCACGAGTCAATGCATCTCTGAAAGCTGCTGACTTTCGAGGAGTCAATGCAGCTGGCGGCATCTGTGTACTACGTTGTGCAATCAGACGAGCTGACTCTCTTCGTTTTGTCTTACTAGCCTCAATCTCGACAGCAACTTCTTGTTTCTCAGCTTCATCTAAATCAGCATCATCTGACTCAGCATGCAAAGTCTCCATGGTTCTGATCTTGAAAATGTGATTCATGCCTGCTCCATCTGAAATGTCTTTCAATCGTTGTGCTTCTAGTATAGTATCGAGCACTCCGGGATCTTTCCCTATCCATTCATAAACAGGTTCTGCGCGGACTTCTCGAGGGTCATGTAACCAGTCTTCAATGCTTCGTCGTGCCTGACGAATTGTATCTTTCTTGTCGATGACCCGGCTAGCAAGACCTTTCTTGAATATCTGATTATTCTCGAGCTTTTCTTCAAACGTACCACCAGCGATGAATCTGTACACAAACACAGCTTTCTTTGTCCTAATCTGTATGCTCTTCCTATTGCCTGCTCTTCCCATGTTGGATTGAATCCAGTATCAAAGATGACAACACGATTTGCGCACTGCATGTTCAGTCCAAGGCCACCAGCTCTTGTGGAGATCAAGAGTACGTCTAGATGACCCTTTTCGAGACGCTTGATCAGCTCAGTTCTGGAGCTCATCTCTGTTTTACCATCAAGTCTACCGAATCTGACTTTGTTCGCTTCCAGAAGTCTTACAAGACAATCTAGTGTCATCAGCGTGCTAGTGAATACAATCATTTTATCACCTGCTTGTATCGACAGATTGAGCAACTGCAAGAACAATCCAGTCTTGGCAGAGAGGTTTGCATCAGTGTCATCAGTGATACCAGCAATTATCGCTTGGATAAGCTCGTCAGACAATCCATATGCACGATGATCGAGATTGTCTGCATCGACCTGGTCTTCTTGCACCGTCGCTACTTCAGTATCAGCGTCTCCATTTGAAGACGAGCCGGCCTTTGCTTTCTTCTTCTTCTTTGGTGGTGGCGGTGCTAGTAACTTATCACGGAATGACCATGGATGATTTGTCAGGAGCGTAAGTGTGTTCAGCCATGCAAACAAATTG